>JABYQR010000299.1:0-55451 GCA_022592445.1 Cytidiella melzeri
TGGGGATACAAAGTACTTCGTTCCCGAAGCTGTTCTTTGTAAAGAGGAACCCATTGTGCTCTGTGAACGCGCAGTATTTCTTTGGTGCTTGTTCGACCTTCAAGAGTGTTGGGTCGGACTTGTATCCTTAACGGATGATGTCCTCGAAGTTATTGAGCAGTTTCATCCTTTCAGATAGTGGTGCAATGTCCTCGCTGGGTCTTCGCAATACTCCTCAAGTTTGTCAGCTTCCGCATTGTGTTCTTTGAGCTCTTCACGGGAACAATACTTGGTCAAGGGTTTCCCCACTTGTGCAGATCAGAGCTCTGCTCTCCTTTCCTTGGGTAGTTTGTGACCTTCTGGGTCAAATCAGATGTCGTTGTTGATGTAGTTGTCAAACAGATGGGTTTCCGCAGGGTTGTCGCTCGCGTAGTAGCGAGATAGGCAGTCAGCCACCTTGTTAAGTTCACCTTTCACGTAGATTATTTTGTAATCAAAACGTTTGAGGTATTCCATCCAGTGCGTCTGCCGTGGAGAAAAGTTAGGTTGTGTCTTGGAGAACTCTAACGCCTTATGGTCCGTGACTATACTGATGGGGTGACCCATGGGTTTGTCCTCCCATTTCAGCAGGGCTTCGAGGATGGCTATGGTTTCCATCTCGAATATGCGGTAAGCATGTTGTGCCACTGTGAATTTCTTGGACATAAATCCGGCTGGCCTTCACGAATGCCACTCAGGGCCTTGCCCGTATACGGCCCCAACACCAGAGATGGAGGCATCGCATATTACCCACATGGGCTCCTTGAGCCTGGGGTCTATAGGCCTGAGTATGGGCACCCTGCACGCGAGCTACTTGATTAGACTGAAAGCAGTTCTTGTGCAGGGCCTTCCAATGGAAGATGTGGCCGTTCCGCAAAATTTTGGCGAGGGGTCCAGTGTAAGATGAGACGTCAGGCATAAATTGTGCTAAGTATTGCACCAGTCCAAGGAACCTTTGGATGTCACCGTAGTCCCTGGGTGTGCGCCACTCGTGCACCTTGGCCATCTTATCAGCACTTGCGTGTAGGCCTCAGTTATCTATGACATGGCCCAGGCAGTCCATCCTTTCGAAGTAGAGATCACATTTGGACGCCTTGAGGTACAGTTTGGCGGACCTGAGGCAGTCAAATATGAGTTTGAGGTGTCCCTCGTGCTCGACAATACTGTCTGAGAAAATGAATATGTCGTCGAGATATACATAGATGAAGTGTCCTATGTAGTCTCGGAAGATGTGCGTCATGAGACGCTGGAAGGTAGATGGTGTGTTGCAATCTCCTTGCTGCATAACGAGGCTGAGCATCATGCCATACACTGTAGCAAATGCGGTCTTGTGGACATCCTCTGGGACTATATGCACTTGTTTGTACGCGTTGCAAAGGTTGATCTTCAACCTGTACTTAGCCCTTGCTACGTCCATGTGGATTTGTCCCTGGTCAGGAAATGGGGATACGATGTGCACTGTATTGTTGTTTTGTTGACGGAAATTGAACACAGTTCTTAACGAGCCGTCCTTCTTGGGAAGGCAGAGCATTGTCGCGGCTTGGGGAACGTTTTGGAACGTCCACCATCCTGCTTGCTCATATCTTTCAATTTTCTCTAGCAGTTTTGGCTTGAGTGCATCTGGGCACCTCGGATGGTGATACCTGTACTTATGACTTTTGTCGATTATGGGTATCGTGTGGTTTATTTCGCGTATGGGAGGTAGTTTCCCCAGGTCCCCGGACATGATGTCCGCATAATCTGAAGCCCAGTGGGCTCTCAAGTGGAGTAAGTCCTTTTCGGACAATTCAGGAGAGCCTTTCAGCCTGTGTAAGTCAATATTATGGAAACATTTGCGAGTTGAGCTTGCTGCTTGCACCGCTATAGAGTCCAGCTCTGATGCATTTGGTGGGGGGCTTGCACCCTTCGATAGTCAATCCCTTTGGGAAGGTTTGGATGTGAGCTTTTGCTCCCAAGTGGACTTGCACTTTATCATCTTGTCCGTCCCTTTCCCTTCAAGAGTAGGCACGGGGTCTGCGCCGAATCGTATGGTGTTGCGCGTGAAGTCCATCACCACGTTGTGTTTGCGCATGAAGGGCATGCCAAGTACCATGTCGTAATGGTCAATATTGACCACGTCGAAGTAGAGGTTGAAGGTGGAGCCACCCACCTTTAACCTCTCCTGCACTCTGAAATTAATCTTTGAGCGGCTGCCCACGCAACCCAACTGTAGCCCAACAGGTTTCTCTTATGGGAAAGTAGTGATCTTAGCCACACAGGCGTACAACGGGCTTATTGCATATATTGAGGATCCTGTGTCTAGTAAGATGTTGGCTGTGAGTGTTGTGGATGGCCCAACTAGCCCTTATTTTTCGCAAATTACCTCTTATTTTTATCTGTAAAACTCTGGGCTACAACCCAGTTGCAATCCTCTTTGCACAAAACCCTTGCATATCTATTAAGCGCCCGTATCACGTAGCTTAGATGCTCCGCTCGGTCACATTACTTGCTACTACGTCACACTGGCATGTGACTCAGCTTAAGTAAGACCACATGGCTACAACCACATGGCTCAGCCCATAGCTAGGGTTTGACGTCATAGATACCGTTCACATGTACTCCTTTTGTTCTTTCCCTATTGTTCTCTTTATGGAAGGATTCTCACAGGTGTGGGAATGGAATACAATAGTTGGTCTCCTTTTAGATAGATTCTCTCACAAGTAGAGTTCTTGGCAAGGCCTAGACAATAGCTATTGTTCTCCTTTAGGTAGTTCTTTTGTTCTTCGTTCACACGGCTTCTTGCAAAGCCTGCCCTCAACATGGTCTGTGCACAGGTCCCTGAAGTCTATATATACAGCTGCATGTACGCTCCCAGCCCCCATCTCGACCTCTTGGTCTTTACTGGGCTAGGTAAGCCACCCCCTCTTGTACTACATAGCGGGTAGTATCAATACTAACTTGGTCTTTACTGGGCTAGCTTACTGAATAAGTTTGATAGCTGGTGAATGCATTGTGCTTCACGTCTGCCACCACCTCCTCGTCTTCATCCACATCGTGTCCCTGTTTGTCACGTCGAGCCCTGTCTCCGTGTCAGTGAGGCCGTTTATCGTGCCATGTATGGTTACACAGCGTGACTTCAACTTTGGGCGAGGTCTAGCTTCACTCGTAGTCTTCATCGCTGCACATTGTCCGTGCTTGTCTGCAAGACAAAAGAGGTTTTCCCCTGCTGTAGGTATCACTCGTGTCCCAAATGCCGTTTCCGGGTCAGGATAGTTATCCCCTTCATTGTACCAGTCGTCGTAATACCCCCCGTTAGAGGTGTACTCCTGGAGAGTGTATTGGACAACGTCATTGGGGTATTGCGAGACTGTAGGTACCCTGTTGTCGAGGGGTTCATCTTCTGACGTTGGTATCAGGTCAGGTAAGGACTCATTGTCGAGTCTTTGACGGGTATTATTTGTCAAGTCGTGAAGATCACGAGCAGCCTGTACGGCCATCTAACCCAGGGTGGTTTGAACTCTTTCGAGCATTCCATCCCATTGTTCGCGGCAAGTACGCTCTGGAGCTAGTACCAACGCTATTGAGGTTTTCCTCTGGAGTCCTGTCACAGGTGATGCCAGGTCAATGACCCGGCTGACGATGGCCATGTCTGTCTGCATTGTGTGGTTTTCCTTGAGTAATTGTCTGAATATATTGAGGAGTTGTTTGATTTGTGCGTGGTCTTCTCACGACGTGGGCCGTGGTATGCCTGGGAGTACCCTTCTCCACAGGTAATCCATTGATTCTCGGTCCTCATTTGTCACTAGATTGTCTGACAATCACACCACCGTAAGCCCAGTGATGAGGTGTTCCAGTGTCAATCGTAGCGAATGTAGATTGAGGTGAGCTGCACTGCTGGCTGCCAGGGAGGCTTGTGCCTATGTAGCCGTCGCAGCTGGTATGGGGAGTGATTAGGGGAGCTGATTTTGTCCTTGGTTAGGACCCTCCTCTTCATCCGGTTTGTCTTGCTGAGAATATAATCTCATGCCTGCAAACCATCCGTCGTCTGAGTCAGAGCCATAATCATTGTTGATGAGGTCGTGTTCTTCTCCAGCGGCCTCCTCACTAGAGTCATATTGTTCTCCATTGGGGTTGTCCCCCAGGTCGTCTGAGTTCAAGTCCATTTGGTCCTGCGGCTCAGGTTCGTCCTTTTGTTCGTCTGATTCCTCTCCTACGGTTTCCATAGCGCGGAATCCGGGTTTGTCATGATCACTTGCATAGTGACTGTACTTGTTACATTTGTAGCACTGGACCTTGGACATGACATGGAGACGGGGCTCGACGTGACAGACAGGGACACGATGTGGATATCAACGAGGAGGTGGTGGCAGGCGTGTAGCACAGTTCTCTCACCAGCTATCAGACTTTATACAAGTATCTAGCCCAGTAAAGACCAAGTTAGTATTGTTACTACCAGCTACGTAGTACAAGAGGGGGTTGCTTACCTAGCCCAGTAAAGACCAAGAGGTCGAGATGGGGGGCTAGGAGCGTACATCAGCATCTTATATAGACTTCAGGGACCTGCGCACAGACCATGTTGAGGGCAGGCTTTGCAAGAAGCCATGTGAACAAAGAACAAAAGATCTATTTAAAGGAGAACAATAGCTATTGTCTAGACCTTGCCAAGAACTCTACTCGTGAGAGAATTTATCTAAAAGGAGACCAACTATTGTATTCCATTCCCACACCTGTGAGAACATTCTTCCATAAAGAGAACAATAGGGAAAGAACAATAAGGAGCCCATGTGGATGGTATCTATGACGTCAAACCCTAGCTATGGGCTGAGCCATGTGGTCTTACTTAAGCTAAGTCACATGCCAGTGTGACGTAGTAGCAAGTAATGTGACCGTGTGGAGCGTCTAAGCCACGTGATACGGGCGCTTAATAGACGTGAAAAGGAGTTTATGCAGAAAAGGTTGCAACTGGGTTGCAACCCGGAGTTTTACAGATAAAAACAAGAGGTAAATTGCAAAACTTAAGGGCTAGTTGGGCCATCCACGACAGGACGGATTTGTTGGAGGCTTCCTTTCCCCTCCATGGCTCGGCCGTGCTGCAGTACCTGTGCTTCGGGTCGGTCCCGTGCTAGCAGACTGTCCGGCTCCTGTGCCCTGGATGGGGTGTTGAGTGAGTCAGTTACCCGATCAATTTGGGTGGTCGGTACGACGCAGTTGAGGTCCTTGCGGACGCCTGAGTTAATGCCTCTGACTGAATGACGCGGGCTGCCCTTTTTCCTTAGTTGGGTGGTCATTGGGGTTGCCCCTGCTTGATCTCGAAGTGTGCTCGCTTGGTCTCTGTTGAGTGCAAGCACTCCTCTGTCTCTGGAAAAGACAAGCAGTCTTGTCTGCGTTTTCAATGGATAGAGCCTCTGTTAGGAGTTCCTCAATGACTGTCCCTTCGGCGGTCATCTTACTGTTGCGCATTATTGCGGCGGATATGTTTTCTGGTAGTTCCCTAAGGAACTTGCGTCGGAACTCGTAATTGCTAGGGTGTTCCACAATCTGTTTGGCGTACTTGAGCATGTCTGAGTACAGTCCGGACACGCCGTTCCTGGCTTGGTACTGTACTCGCTCGTACCTTTTGGTTGCGAGTTGTATAGTCGCTTGATGTACAAAGCATGTATGTAGTTCTATAATGACTTCCGTGAATGTCCAGTAGTCACGATTACTGAACGGGTCCATTATTTCGGAGTTGTACCAGGTGAGGGCGTTTCCCTTGAGGGATTCCCATAGTATTATGATTCTCGCGTAATTGTTGGATAGGCCCACAAGCCTGGTAATCCAAAAGTACCTCACTAGGTTCTTCAGCCATTAATGGAAGATTTCGACGTCGTCTTCCCTGCCATATGCAGCTGGGGCTGTCACCTTAAATTGTTTGCTTAACTGAGACAGGTCCTCTGGCTCGACCTCCATGATCTGTTTGAGCTGTTGGAGGATATACTCTGTGCTGTTATTGTTCAGCCTCGCTGTTGCGGTAGGTACTGCTCTGTAGGCAGATACAGAGTGCGCCGTTACCGGCTGTGCCATGTTTCGCGCTGCTGGAGCGGAAACGAAGTATCAAGGGTTGACTCCTCTAGTTGGTATGCTGGGAGGGAGATTCCTTGCCCTTCCCCTTTGTGACGTGGGGTCGGGGGGAGGACCCCTTGGGATCCCTGCGTGCGAGTACAAGTCGGAGCTTTCCCTACTGTTGTCTTCACCTTTTGGGAACTTGGACACACCGGTTCGCCGCTGACTCCTCGTCGAGCGAGTGTAACGGCAATTAGGATTGGTGTGGGGCAACCTTTCCCTTGGTGCAGGGCCACTTTCCGTGGTTGCGTTCCTGTTTGCTGCTAGGCCAGCCTCTCCAAGCCGAGTGGCTTGGTCCTTCCCTGCGCGAGCAGATATTGCATTCTCCTCAGTCATCATTCAAGGAGTGCGTTAGTCTATATTGGTGTACCACGCCTCTTTGTTGCTAGTGGCAATTACTTCGGCACCCATGGTCTCTGGGTTTTTGTCTGGATTTGTAGTTGGGCCCTTTGAGGGTACCTCTACTGGTGTTGGTTGCCCAACATGTTCTTTGGCCGCCTTGCGGCGGCTTACCTTGTTGTCGACCGCGTCCATGTTGAACGCTTTGAAGCTGTCGTGAAGACCATGTATTAGGTTGTGGTTCCAGTCCTCAACCCGCTGAAACCTTTCCTCCTGCTCTCTTTGCTTGTGCCTCAACTCTCTGTATGCGGTCCTGCTCTTCTTCAGACCTTGTTAGGTTTGCAGCATCACATTCGTGAGCTCTGTGTCGAACGGGCCTTCAGCCCTTCGTTCTTCTCAAACTGGTTCAATTTGGCTTTTTGCCAATTTCAATGGGTCCCCTTCTGGTGTCACATGGTGCTACTGATTGGGCTCTTCAGTGGAGGGCGAGTTGCCTCGTCTCCACTGGGAGGTTCCTGCGCTTGCACGCGTGGGGCTTTCAGCTGTTGCTGTGCCTCCATTGCATCCGTGAGGACTCCGGTGATTGCTGAGGGTTTCCCCTCGTGTGCGGCCACCTTTGAAGTGATGGTCTTGGTCAAAGAAGATTGGGTGGGCGCTTTTTTGCCTTGCCACCCATCTCAGACGTTTGTGAATGTCCGACCCATCAACTTGAGTTCATCAGGGTTGCCCTTTTGGGCCTGCAATGGATCTTCTTCGGCCTCGTGCTCACTCTTGAGCATGATGGCCACGTTTCTGGCATTGGCCTCGCTGGTCGCGTGACTGACGGCTGATATGGATTGGCCGTGGGCCGTTTGCCACGAATTGGACGTTTTGCGCAATTTTGGGTTTTTCTTAGCCTCTGACATCTGGGATCTTCTGAATGTGTCCGGGGTGTCAGGGTCTGGGTTTTGTTGGGCGTGTAGATAATCTTCTTGGTATTGTAGAGTGTGGTAGAGTAGAGTGGGATTGGGGTAGGATGTAGGAAAATTTGGGTACTTAAAAAAGTGTAAGGTTGTTCTTTCTGAGCGCACACAAGGTAAGTCTGACCAATATGTATTCGGAACCTACGTGTGTACAAGATAAAAAGATGGTCTCTAAATCTACCAGATCTCAGTCCTAAATACTGAGATCTGCTACTGCGTAGTACTACTATATACGGTATGCTATTTTTCCACAACGGGCGCTGGCCCACTATCTAATCAATATGAGTAAAAGGCCAGATCTACTGATCTGGCCTCAGGATGCTTGCGCATCAAGTAGTGCTTGTGCACATGTACCAAGCCCTAGCAATAGCCCATGGTCCAGCCGTCCCTCCGTTCATGTAGCTGAGTATGCAAACAATCTTGTGTATGGCTAGAGCAAATTGCTTGGGCTGCATCCTGATGTACATCAACATGTTGGTCCACCATTCATCAAACTTCTTGGCTCTGCCATCAAAGTCTTGGGGATGACGGAGTTTGAGCTTCTCCCACTCACTTTCAGGTGGTGCTCAGTGATTGGTTAGGGCGTCGGAGTATCTGTCAAAGGGGTACTTGGGGTCGAAAGGGTCTAATTGTCTCCTTTTCTCATCACCTTCCCTATCATAGGGTCGAAAGAGGGGTTGATGTGGGTCTGGGGCTGAAGAATTGTTGTTATCAGGGGTAGTGAATGGTGTAAATGGCCTTTGTTCTCCTTCAGTCTTTGGTGCTTGGGTACCTGCTGTTTGTCCAGTACCTTTGGCTGGTATTGCTTCTTCAAGGGTACTCATTGTTGGCTTTGGTGCTACTGTAAGTTCTTCTAACAATAGTGGTGGTGTGTTAGTAGCAGATGGTACTTCTGCTCGTCTCTTGTCGCGTCTTCTGGCTTCTTGCAAGTGTTGCTCAACTTGGGCAATGTGCACAAGTTCAAAGTCTGGGTGTGGCGGTCTTACTGTTTGTTTTTCTAGTTCGCAATTGGGACAAATGTCAGCTTTGCAATGTTCCCACTTGTAGTCTTGGTCAAGATAGACGTCTTGTTTCTTCTTGTAGAAAAGGTGTGGCTTTCAGTAACAGGGGAGGGACGTTTCAGCTCCTACTGTCATATGCTCCTGATGTCTGATGTGTCCAGTTGCTGCTTCCCATCCAGGGTAAGGCTAGCGAGGATGATAAGGGATTGCTGCAAGATCGCAGTTGTTGCCAATTGAGTTGATCTTCTTGGTGCACGGGGTAGACCCAGAAGAGTCTATCCAAACGTTGAGACCAACTATTGTCAAGTCAGAACCCCTTGGTGTAACTACACACAAGGTCTAATGATGGTCTAGGCCACGCAGTCACTGTCAAGCATAGTGCCAGACAGATGATGGTTCGATAGAAGGAATATTGATACGAAGTGGATAGACTGAGGTTTCAGCCCCATGTCTAGTGGCTATTTATACATATTGACCTAACTACTTTTGGACCGGTCCAAAGTGGTGGTAGCAAATCGGAGGAATAGAAAGGAAAAACAATACACAGAGAACAATAGCTGCTTTGGAAAGCCAATGGGAGAAAAGACCGTCAAGGCGTGGAATTAGGTCCGAGGTTTGAATGGACACAGGGAGACAATCAATGACATAATAGTCCGTGTTGAACGGAGGCGTTGTGGATCAGGGAATGATGGAGGAAGAACGAGTTGGATTGTCAAAGCAAGTGTAAAGAAGATAACTGGTTATCAGGATAATCGAAGAAGTGAAGAAAAATAATGGGGTGTGAAGACCGTTTGTAACAGCCAGTGAGGTTAAACTGAATGAGCTCGCACTTGTGGTTTTCTCCCTCAAACGTAGGAGAGAGCCAGCAGTCGGGATGTGAGGCAATGGGGCAATCACAGTTGGGGGTACAAAAGGACTGGATCACAGGGGAACAGGGTGGTCACTTTGCGTATCACAGTAGGAGCAGTTTTAAAGCAAATCTGCCACAAAGGCCAGGGAGCTCGCTGGCAAGGGTGATTTTGTTGATGATCTTCTGAAAAGGACAGAAGGCTCTAAAGAAGGTTCTGGCAGAGTTGTTGGTGCTGGTGGGATAGAATAGTGACACAGTATCTTGCAACATGGACGATAGGGACAGCAATTGTCCAGTAAGTGAGGAACGGGGGGACAATAGCAACAAACTTGGGGAACGGAATCCAGCGCTTATCAGGCACTTATCAAGCACTTATTCAGGCGCTTATTTCAGCGCCTACCAAGTGATGCGCTGATGCGCCCTCTGTCTCTGATGTGCTGATGTGCTTCTTTCCTCATCTGTGTATCACATGATAGAACTCTCTGGAACCTTGTGGAACATGCTGGAATTATGATGTCATAGTATAGAACATTTCATTAGATGATGTCATTGGAAAAGTCTAGCCTTGGGACTGGGTCATGGGGTCAGGTCATGGGGACAATTGCTATTGGTTGATTATTGAAGTGGCACCACTAGGGCATAGGGCATGCTTAGCAAGGTTGATTACTTTGCTTACTCATGTAGGTATTAGAAGTCTTAGGGTAGTACCTGGGGTCCTTCCCTTCATGTATATATAGAGGCAGGGGATATGCCCTCAGGAGTGCCTCTATATATACATGAAGGGGAGGACCCCAGGTACTACCCTAAGACCCCTAATACCTACATGAGTAAGCGAAGTAATCTACCTTACTAAGCATGCCCTATGCCCTAGTGGTGCCACTTCAATAATCAACCAATAGCAATTGTCCCCATGACCTGACCCCATGACCCAGCTCCAAGGCTAGACTTGTTCTAGCTTGTTCTAAGACAAGGCTAGACTTTTCCAGAAGGTTCTAAGAACTATGACATCATCTCATGGAATGTTCTATACTATGACATCATAGTTCCAGCATGTTCCACAATGTTCCAGAGAGTTCTATCATGTGATACACAGATAAGGAAAGGAGCGCATCAGCGCATCAGAGACAGGAGGCGCATCAGCGCATCAATTGATAGGCACTGAGAATAAGCGCCGGAATAGGCGCCTGATAAGCGCCAGATAAGCGCTGGATAAGCGCCTAAATAGACGCCGGATAAGCGCTGGATAAGCGCTTGACAAGCACTTAAATATTCCCAATAATACCGTTGCCTGGTAAGGCAAGTCTTGTAGAAACATTGAAAATCTGTGACATTACCCCCCCTTCTTGCTTTGAACTCCGTGCAAAGAGTTTTGAACGAACACCTTGGTCATTGAGTCCACTTTTTCACCATTGTCAAGAGGGTGCCTAAGCAGTTCCGAGTGACTCTAGCGGCTTCTACCGACGCCCCTGACGGGGTTCACACCTCATTGGCTGATGGTAGTCTAGTCCGTATCCTCCTTGGTTGCGTCATTGGATCGTGGATGATCCTTGGTGTGTTGTTCGTGACTTATACACAGTAAATCGTAGCTGAGCGTATAGCTCGGGGATGATCGTCGTAGAATTTCTTGATCGCTTCTTGAGCGTGCGTGATGTTTTCTACAGGTTCCCACGTGTCATCGTTTGGTCCGTAGCCTTTCCAGCGTATGTAATACTGAAGCTTTTTGGCACGACCTGTACGTCTTGACTTGAGAATCTTCTCGACTTCGTATTCTTCTTCTCCGTCGATGATATCTGGCGGAGGCATCTCCAGCTTTTGGCCTTCGAATTCAGGTTCGTTGTACGGTACCAACTTGCTTGCATGGAATACAGGGTGTATCCTTGGTGAACGTTCGGGCCATTCCAGTCTGAATGTGACCGGCGAGAGCTTTTCAGCAATCTTGAATGGGCCATAGTACTTGGCTGACAACTTATGTCCAGATTTTTGGTAGTCTCTCAGATCTAGCATGACCTGATCGCCTTCGTTGAAGGGGACCTTCTGGACGTGCTTGTCATAGTACCACTTCATGCGTTCAGCCGCAAGTTGTAACGCCGCCTTAGCATGCTCTTGAGCTTGCAAGCGGTTCCACATGATGTCATTCATGTCAGACCTTTTCAGATCCTTAGTGAGCGTTGGACCAGCTCTAGGGTGTCTGCCATATTCGAGGTAGAAAGGCGAGTGCTTAGTTCCCTCGTGCGCTGCATTGTTGTATGCGAACTCAGCCAAACTGAGCAGTCTAGCCCAGTCGTCATGTAGTTGATCAACGTAACAACGCAGATACTGTTCGAGCGTTTGATTAACTCGTTCAGTTTGACCATCAGTTTGCGGATGATATGCAGTAGTCATTGTAGATTCTATCCCTAGCATTTTACACCATTCCTGGAATAAATCTGCTGCGAATTGTGGACCTCGGTCGGAAATGATTTGCAAAGGTAACCCGTGAAGGGTCCAGACTCTCTCATAGAGTAGAGCTGCAAGATCTTTTGCCGAGAACTCGTTTACAATAGGGAAGAAGTGCGCCCTTTTAGTGAGGCGGTCTACGACTACGCAGATAGCATTGAAGCCATCAGACTCCGGTAACTGAGTAATCAAGTCGACAGTCATGATATCCCATGGTTCGGCCGGAACCGGATTAGGGATGAGTGGTCCATAAGGCTGTTGCGGACGAGTCTTCATCCGCTGACATGTGTCACAGCCTGTCATGTATTTCTTGACATCAGTGGTTAAACCTGGCCACCAGTAGTTTCTCGAGATCAGTTCGTACGTTTTCCATCTGCCAGGATGTCCGGCAGAAGGTAGATCGTGATGCATCTGGATGATTTGGCGTCTCAGATCTAATTTCTGATCTTTGGGGATGTAGACTTTTCCACGGTATAGGAGTAATCCGTTCTCAAAATTCCATTCCTCTAGTGATTTCTTGAACTCCCTAGGACCAGAGTTAAGTAACTGCTGATAGTCCTTGGTAACTTCGTCGTTCATGAGTGCTTCCTTGACCCGTCTTAGGATTTCATCGTCGTTGATAGGCGAGTCATGAGAGTTTTCGATAGCAGAGATGGCAAAAAACTCGGGTTTAAGGAGAATTTTGTCCTCGTTATCAGAATTTACCCCCTCTTCATGATCTGGCCTCCTGGACAGAGGATCTGCGGTAAGCATGGTCTTTCCGGGTTTGTGCCGGAGCACGAAATTAAATCGCGTGAGGTATAACGCCCATCGCGCTTGTCTCCGAGTCAGCTTCTGGGCATTCCTGAAATATGTCAGGTTTTGGTGATCCGACCATATTTCTACGGTAATCGGATGTCCCTCCAGATGTTGACGATACTCTTCCAGGGCGCGGATAATAGCCAACAACTCTTTATTGTATATCTCATAATTACGTTCATGGACGTTGAGTGATTTAGAGTAGAAGGCTACTGGATGCCACAGCTTGTCAGCTGGGTCCAGTTGTGATAGTACCGCTCCTGTAGCAAAGTCGCTAGCGTCTGTTTCCAGACGGAAAGGGTTTTCGTCATCTGGTATCCTCAGAATGGGTGCTGACGTAAAAGCCTGTTTCAGACTTTGGAAGGCCTGTTCCTGAGCATCTTTCCAGATCCAGGGTTGGTCCTTCTTTGTAAGAATAGTGAGCGGTTTCGCGTGTTTAGCAAAGTCCTTGATGAAACGCCGATAGAAGTTGGCAAACCTAAGAAGGCTTGGACTTGCTTAACCTTTTCAGGTCGCGGCCACTCAGTAACTCCGGTGAGTTTGGCTGGATCCATCTCGATATGTCCGTGAGAAATGATCATGCCTAAGTACTCAATGCGATCTTTTTCAAAAAAGCATTTTTCCGGTTTGGCAAATAGATCGTTCTCGCGTAGACGCTTGAGCACTTCCTGTGTGATGCGACGGTTTTCCTTCTTGTCTTCAGTGAAGATGAGGATGTCGTCGAGATACACCATGACATGTCCTTCTAAGATCAAATCACTCAGAATTTCATTCATCATGGCTTGGAACGTCGCAGGTGCGTTGCTGAAACCGAAGTACATCACCTTGGCTTCGAAAAGGCCACGGTGTGTAATGAACGCCGTCTTCCATTGTCACCCTTTCGGATGCGAACGTTATTGTATCCCCATCTAAGATCAATCTTTGAGAAGACCTTAGCCTTGCTTAACGAATTGATTAAATCGTTGATGCGAGGTATGGGGTACCGGTTTTTCACCGTGATGTCGTTCAGTTTTCGGTAGTCTTGCACAAGGCGCAACAGCCATCTTTCTTCTTGACGAAGAACACAGGTGCTGCAATCGGACTTTTCGATTTGCGGATGTAACCTTTTCGGAGTTCCTCTTCGATCCATTGATCTAGAGAATTCTTTTCCATTGGAGACAGCGGGTATAGTTTAGCCGCTTTGGGAAGGGAGGCACCTTCCTCAAATTCGATCGCGTGATCGTACGGTTTGCGTAACGGCATGCGCTCTGATTTTTTCTTTGAAAAGACGTCACCAAATTCCCAAAGATATTTTGGTACTAATGGCTTCCAATTGACGGACTCCTGTTGTCAAAGCCGTCTTCAAATCCCTCATCTTCCTTTCCAGAAAGTTCAGCAATAATTTCTGCTATTTCTTGGTCTTCTGGATCGTCTAAGTCAATCCAGTGGATGTGAGGGTTGTCCGGGTCGACACTTCCTATTCCGTCCAGGTTGTCTGACACCGAACATCCCTTAGGTAACTCAAGCTCATCGATCTCTTCTTGAGTTACAGTGATGTTTTTACGAGCTCTTGGGGCACAGAGTTCAGGACATCTGGTAAATCTCCACTCGCCATTTGCCCAATCTATCTCCGGATTGTGGCGGCGTAAGAAGGTCATCCCGATAATCATTTGTTTACTACCAAGGTCAGTGACGAGCATGTGTTGTCTTGCTCGGTGCGAACCTATTTCTAGGTATGCACGTACTGAGTGAGTGATTTGACCATCTTTATTGGGAGTACCGTCGACATTGATGACGTTAAACGGTGATGCCAGTTGATTTGTTACCAGATTGTTACTTTCAACCACTGACTTACTGATGAACGTGGTTGTGGCTCCTGAATCTACCAGAGCTTCGACCTGCACTTTCTTTCCATATACCCAAATTGTAACCGGTAGAAAAAATGAATTCTTAGAACGCGCTACATTTTTGACAGTATCTACGTTACAAAGATCGAGGGTATCTGGGCCTAAGCATGCATGTTCTCAGGGAGTCACATGATGCTTCGGAAAAAATCCTTGCCCTTGGTTGGCTTTCTCCCTTTGCCCTTGTCAGGGGACGGGTGAGGAGTCGAAGGTTCATCATCTTCTGTTGGAACCTCCTCTATATGAGCCGCCAACTCTAGGCGCGCGGTATTAACATTTTTTGTTTTAGACGACGAGGCTTTAGGGGCTTCTGCCTCGCTGTCCGTTCCTGAGTCCTCGGCATCTGCTGCCCGAATCTTCTTCGGCGCCGAAGACTTTCCATCCCATCCTTCTTCTTTTCATCGGGCTTCTTCTCTAGACCGTTGAGGTTGCACTCATCCGTATTATGTCCTTTCGACTTATGGATGTGGCAGAACTTCTCCAACTTTTCAGTCGAGTTCACCTCTTTGCCTTTGCCCTTGTTCCGCTTCTCATTCTGCTTCTTCTTTTTGTCCGCAGCGTCCACCTCCATAGGAGTGGACGTATCCTTTTCCTTCGCAAAGATCTGGCCCTGCGCTTTCTCCGGATAGACCTTCTTGTGAATGTCCAACAAGAGGTCGAGGAACTGGGGCCAAGTAGTCGGAATTTGATTTTCATCTTTTCCAATCATGACCAGCCGCATGTCCTTCTCGATGACGTGCTTGAGCTTATGAATAAGCAAGTCGTCTTCGTATCCTGAGAGTCTGCCAAGTGTACGGAAGCGTTCCGCGTACTTGACAAAGTTCTTGTGTGCCAGATCTGTATTGTTGAACAAGGCATTGAGCTCCTTTTGAGCCCCTTCCTTGTCGTCCCGTTGCCGTATTGTACCTTGAGCTCGTTTTCGAACTCTTCCCACGTTCCGATCGTCTGACCCTTTGTGAGCTTCTTGATCCACGGCTCCATGTATTGAGCCGCCGCGCCTGAGAGCCGGTTCATCGCGACGGCAATACGTTGCCTGTCTGTAGCAACGTTCTCGTGGACAAGCCACAGAGAGATCTTGTTCAACCACTCGTTGAACTTGACCTTGCCATCGGTACCGTTGAACTCCGGGGGTTCGCCAATCTTGGGCTGGCGCGAAGATCCTCCTTGTCCTTGAGACAAGGGAAGCTGATTGATCTGGTTGACCACATTTGTGATCGTCGTTTTGACCATATCCAGGTCAGTGTCCATGCGCTGGACTTGGTTGTCAGCAGCGCACTGCGAATATAGGTCTTGAGCGACCTTATCCACATATTCCTGGAGGTTATCCTCCAGGAGGGCCAGCTGGTTGTTCCAGATAAGAACCATTTGATTCATCATATTGTGGACGATGGCAGCAGTTGCTCCACCTTCAACCGTACGAGTAAAAGCCCTTTGGGCCGTGTTTAGGTTGTGGAAGATATGCTGCTCAAAGTTCTCAACTGAAGGGTTGTAGACAATTGGCGTAATTTTACCGAAAGGAACAGAGTGGGTGAGGTTGGCAGCAGCGGAGGCAGCGTTGGATCCGGCGTTAGATTGAGTAGCCATTGCTTCTAATTTCTTAGTTAGCAAAGGATAAGCGAAATACTATTTCTAGTATAAGAAGAAGAGAAACACCACTTTTCACACATTGAACTCTTGTCAGAGTTGTTTTCACACATTCAATCCTTTTCAGGAAGTTGTCACCAAATAAAACGAGGCTTGTCAGCCCATACATTTTATTCCATTTCCGCATATACAAAGGCGTTCATGTCGAACAGCCCTTCTAGCAATTCTAGTATGTAACCCCATCTCCGATGTATGTCTACAAAACTAATCCTGCCTAAACTCTTCAAGTCCTTTTTAGCATCCTCCATTCCCTATTCGACATCTTGTCCGTGTGATTCTCCTTGAACCATTGTTCGATCATGAAGACACGACCGATCAGCAGCTGTGCTTTTTCTTGACGAGTGTTGAGCTGGTGGCTAGAAGATTGCCCACCACTCGCGAAAGATGCATCCAACTTCTTGAGCACAGGCTCAAGCCGTTGGCAAGCTGCCGTGACCATTGGTTCAAATTCCTGTTGACGAAGTATAAGCTTCGTCTTACGGAAGTGTAGAGAAGCGGGGAGCGGAGTGGGAGTGGGAATGTAAGCGCGTTGATTGCGCTCCTCAATACGCTGGAGAAGGGTAAGCTTTTCAGCCTTTTCCTTCTCCTGCTTCTCGATGCGGTCGAGAAGGCTGAGTTGAGACATGAGGTGAGAGACCTGTCTCATACGATCCTGGTTCTCCTCATGCTCAATGGTGGTGCGAGCCTGCTCCTCGAGGTCGATCCTCTTGATGAGAGGCTTGTTGTCGGGATACTTAAGCCGGCGATGCTTGCCAGCATCCTTGAACTTGTCAAGAGTCTCCTTGGAGACTGAGAGGCGCTCTTGAAGTCCAGTGACTTCGTTGCGGACAGGGACAGAGTATGGGGCCTTGCGGCCAGACCTAGCAGCGATGAAGCGGGAGAGAGGCATGGTGACTGTGTGTGACAACGTGTGATGAGCTTGTCAGCTCAGTGGTGTGCGGAACAAAATCTCCATAAAGGAGAGGTCCTGTGTGTGCGTGGGGTAGTGCCGGCGTCGGCCTGGATTCTCTCTCCAGGTCCGGTGGTGTAAGGATCTCCGTCATGGTTCCACCCATGTGGCAAATGGTTGGCGGATCAGTATTACACTGACCCTAAGTCCGGCCAGAACCAGTTACCCGTCTACGTGCCTAGGCACTCATGGGTTTCTAGTCCTGTTGTCTAGCTCTTACAACGAGCTGTCTGACACCAGACTCCACTATCGCCTGTGGGGAGGCACACTTTCATCATGTTGGCATAATGCCAACCCCTGCTCTGATCAGCTCTAGGAGCGTCGGGCGAGAGGGTGATTCAAGTTGTGCACATCAAGGTAAAGCCTAGACATGACTACCACTTAAAGCCTATGGTCCGGCTACCTCTATTTCTAGAGGATTTGTAGAGAGGCCCACGCACAGGCACAAGACCTAGAAGAAAGGGGAAAGAAACCTCCAGCACGTCCAGAGACGTGAGGGAGTAGGGGCAGTCTTATCCAAATGTAACAGTAAGGTTACTACTCACCAGATAAGTTGTTAAACTTGAGGGGATAGAGTGAGATAGAGTGTGACAGGTGTGGTGAGCGAAGTACTGGAGAGTACAAGGTAGTCCTTTATCAACAGAGTGGAGAAGACTGAGGGGATATGCCCTCAGGAGTGCCTCTATATATACATGAAGGGGAGGACCCCAGGTACTACCCTAAGACCCCTAATACCTACATGAGTAAGCGAAGTAATCTACCTTACTAAGCATGCCCTATGCCCTAGTGGTGCCACTTCAATAATCAACCAATAGCAATTGTCCCCATGACCTGACCCCATGACCCAGCTCCAAGGCTAGACTTGTTCTAGCTTGTTCTAAGACAAGGCTAGACTTTTCCAGAAGGTTCTAAGAACTATGACATCATCTCATGGAATGTTCTATACTATGACATCATAGTTCCAGCATGTTCCACAATGTTCCAGAGAGTTCTATCATGTGATACACAGATAAGGAAAGGAGCGCATCAGCGCATCAGAGACAGGAGGCGCATCAGCGCATCAATTGATAGGCACTGAGAATAAGCGCCGGAATAGGCGCCTGATAAGCGCCAGATAAGCGCTGGATAAGCGCCTAAATAGACGCCGGATAAGCGCTGGATAAGCGCTTGACAAGCACTTAAATATTCCCAATAATACCGTTGCCTGGTAAGGCAAGTCTTGTAGAAACATTGAAAATCTGTGACACTATCATGTTATCAGTTGTCTTCTGATGTCCATTCAAACCTCGGACCTAACTCTGATTGGTTACCGTTGCTTTGGTTCAACCCTTGGCCTTTTGATACCTCCGTTACCATTCCATCGGGTCCAACCCCGTCTATCCCCTGTTTTGGATCCAACTCCGGCTATCCCCTGTTTTGGGTTCAACCCCTTCTCTATTGATCTCTGCCTCATGTTTCACCTTTCTATTGTTCCTTGTTTCCGCACCTTAACAGTCTTTTCTCTCATTGGCTTTCCAGAGTAGTGGCTGTTCTCTGTGTATTGTTCTTCCTTTCTGTTTCTCCAATTCACTACCACTACCTCGGACTGGTCCAAAAGTAGTTAGGTCAACATGTATAAATAGCCGCTAGACATGGGGCTAGAACCTCAGTCTATCCACTTTGTATCAATACCCCTTCTATCGAACCATCATCTGTCTGCCACTGTGCTTGACAGCGACCGCGCGGCCTAGACCATCATCCAACCTTGAGTGTAGCTACACCAAGGGGTTCTGACTTGACAACTTGTCCTTTGACGATAGTTGGTCTTAACACTCCCCACACCATTCACACTCTATCTCACTCTATTCTCTAAGTCTAACAACTTATCTGGTGAGTAGTAACCTTACTGTTACACAGGGATTCAATTATGGCAAGTAGCTCTTGTTCATGTACAGGGTAGTTCTGCTGAGCCAAGTTAAATTTTCCCAACCAGAAGCTTATCACCCTGGCCTTATGTATTTCATTTCCTTGACTGACATACCCACTTGCGTCAGTTAGTGACACGTTGGTGACCAGATTGATGGTTTCAGCTCAGGTGAGTAGTCTAGAGCTATGCGGTGGTGATCACACCATTTGTGCACTATCTCCTTCACTTGTTCAAATGAGCGCTGATGGGTGTCTCTCTGTCCCCAGTTACGTGTTGCCCCTGTTATAGGTGCGAGTACACCCATTGGAATTTGGATCCCTTTGCAATCCGGGACTAAGAATCCCACCACTCCGAGGAAACCACTCAAGAGACCCTTATTGGTAGGTACCTTCTAGTTTATCACCAAGTCCACCCTGTGTGGGTCCATGGGGATGCCCTTTTTGTCAATTATATGTCCCAGGATTTCCAGCTTCGAGGCAAAGAAGTACATCTTGTCAGGTTCAAGGTCAAAATTCTTGCATTCTAATACCACAAAACCCATTCTGATATGTTTCATGTGGTCCTTGATAGAATTAGAGTATATCACAATGTCATCCAAGTATGCATCCATAAATACCACAATGAATGGTGCAAAGATGTGACTCATCACTGCTTGGTACATTGCTGGTCCATTGCAATTCCCTTGTTGCAGTACTAAACTCTCCATCGTACTGTCAGGCATGTTAGACATTGTTTACCCCATATGCTCAGGTACCATACGAATCTGTTCATATGCATCCTTCCCGTCTATCAAACTTTGGTATTGATTTCTGACAACGTTTTGCAGTATTCCATTAATGTCCGGGAGTGGTGCAGCTAACTTCTGTGTGTTTGCATTCTGCTGACGCAGGTCAAACACTGCTCTCAGACAGAGCTGTCCATCCTCACGAGCCGGCTTTAGTATCAAAGGCATAGGAAGTGCATTGGTTCACGAGGCCACTCGCCATTGCCCACTGTCAAGGTATGCTTGTTTCTTTTCCCTCCACAGTGGTTTCAGTGCCTCAGGGCACTTTGACGGTTGCCATGAATAGACTTTGTTCTCGTCGATCAACGGGATGGTATGATTGATGGCCCTTAACGGTGGTAATCAGCTCGAGCCGCTTCCTGACATAAGTCTGTTGCTTCCTCTGCTAACTGTCTGCACAAGGTGTCCAGTTCTTGTTGGAAACTTTCCGCGGCAGATGGCTCAATAACCTCAATGGCTTCACCTTCAAGTGGTAGAGGCTTGGTTGATCCTACCGCTATCCAAGTGGGGTTCAAAGCAATGGCTAACTTATGTTGAAAGATAAAAGGTGTGCCCAGAATTACATCGTAGTTGTCTATGTTGACTATGTCAAAGCGTCAGTTACAGTGAATGTCTTGGTACTCAAAATCTACGGTAACACCAAAATTTATCTTTGATCTCAATCCGTGCACTGCCAGTTGTACAGGTAACAACTTGGCCCATGCTTCCTTCCAGAGACGTAACTGATCAACAATTCTTGCCGACAGAAAATCAGTCAATGATCCCGTATCAAGTAAAGCATTGATGGGCTCCCAATTAATTCTCACTGTGGTTACTAGCAGTTTTGGAAACCTCCTGCTGAAATTCTTTTTGCATATTGCATTGCACTTGATTGACTTATTTGGTGTGTTAGTTGTTTTCCCCTTCAACTTAGTATCTTCACCTAGCATCAAAGGTTGTCTTGTCCGTGCCCTCCAACTGTCACAATATTGGGCGGCTTTGGCTTGCTGGCAATCAATGAATGTATCTAAATTAAATGCCTGTTGTCAAATGTCCTCATATTTCACAAGGATTGGTTGCAGGTTGGCCTTCAGATATCACAAGATCCTGTTGATGTCTGAGCTGCATCACCCCTATTGGAGCTGCTACAGTTGTAATACCTGCTTAGAAAGTAGTGATTGGTAAAGTTTGTGGACCAATTGAACACAGCGCTGGCTGCTAATGAAACCATGTCTAGCTGATGTGTGCATTGCCTCACCCCCATCAGAGCTGCCACAGGCTGTTTTCTGATTATAACTTCTGCTTATAGAGCAACTGGTGGTTGTGAAACTATATGGAAGAATCAAAGGCAGTGCTCTATGGTGATGCAACCGTGTCCTGTTGATGTCTGAGCTGCGTCAGCCCCATTGAAACTGCCACAGGCTATGTTCTGATTTTAACTCCTCCTTAGAGAGCAACTAATGGTTGTGAAACTTTGCGCAACAATACAATGTAGTGCCTGCTGCTGATGCAACCATGTACTGTTGATGTCTGAACTGCCTCACCCCCATTTGAACTGCCACAGGCTGTGTTCTGATTGTAACTCCTGCCTAAAGAGCAACTAACAGTTGTGGCACTTTGTGAAACAATCAGATGCAGTACCCACTACAAATGCAGCCACAAATCTACATTGTCCAAGAATGTAGGGATTGAAAATTTGTAGTTAGCTTCCAAAGCACTGGTAATTCTTGCTCAGAGCCAATACTATGTGTGGCATGTCTGCTGATTGTATTCCTTGTTCAGTGAGCAAGCAGTGTCTGTAGATTGCTGCACATGTACCTGACCAAAATTTGACATCATTTGCCAGCAGGAGTGGAGTTTGAATCTGAGTCTGGATGGCTTTTTTCAGTAGACTGGCCATAACTTGCTCAATTCCACTTCAATTGACAGGATGTTTGTACCAGGAAGTTGTCACAGAATAGGGCTATCCAACGGTGTATTATATGTACAGATTTGTACCCATACACAGTCTGTAAACATCAAAAACTGCATTTTGATTGCAAAAGTAATCTGATACAAAGTTATAAAGGGCTGATAACAAGGCCAGTGTGATGCCATCAGCTGTTTTCATTGTTTTGTTATTGACAATGTTACTGTCTGTGTTCTGCCATCAAATTCCCACACTTTGGGGGACAAAAAGGTCCCATCTGAAAAGGCATCAAAGTGCTGGAGCACACTGGAACAATTCTTCTTCATTCTTCAGGAATTGTAACTAGACCAAGGGACATAAAATACAAATCAGACATTCTATTATGCATTGGAAGTTCAACCAAGTAAACATGTAAATTTTACAGTAGTTGAATTAACAGTTGATCATATAGTTGTGCATATCATAGCCTGTCCCCTACACTTATACAAAGTGAACTCTGACAGGCAATAATTACTTGACAATGTTTTGTGATATCTTTAAACATCTGAATATTGAGATAATGACATTAAAGATGGCATAACCATCATTCAAGATGGCCTGCATTAGGATCTACCAGATATATCCTGCATAGATGCAACTGGTAACAATGTAAGAGAACTTTGTGAGTATATGCCTTTAATAGTTGCAAGTTCAAAGTTGATAGTATTATACTGTAATATATTTGACACAAAATTATATCAGTGACATATGCTAGATCTGCTCTATGCCACTTTGCAAAGAATAGCAGGAAGAATAAAATCAAGTGTAATGTAAATCACAAGGTATTTCCAACTGATGCATGCTTTAAAGCACATCACATCAAAGAAAAAGTGTACTTGCTGCCATAGCAGTAATGACCTTTTGTTTCAAATTTCAACATACTCTGCAGGCTAGCAGATATGTATTTAACTCATGTTGAATCAAATACCATGATGACAGCTGCTTCACTTGCCATATTATTGATGACAATGCTTATTTATGGTTTCACAATGGAATACACACTGATAGACATACTCCATACAATGGTCATATTACAGAAATAAACTTTGGTATGTGAATGACAGTTGATTAAGGATGCAAATTTTGAGTTGCAATATGTACATGCTCTGCTACAGACCAAACATCTCCTTTTATTCAAGATGTACAATATCTAAATTATATTCTGGAATTCAGGAATTGTATCTTGCCACTTGATGGCCCTTCTCCTGCATGTTTTTAACTGTGCCATTATACATTGTACACCTGTGCAAATGGCATCCTCAGCCTTTCAGTACCTTGAAACATCTAAAAATGCAAATGTACCCTGATCTCTGGCATCAATCACATCCTCCAGATATGGAGTGACTTATGCATATGGCCTTGGTGTGGCTGCGTGACTGCAAAATACAAGAATCAGACAAAGTTGTTGGGTCTTCTGAGGCCTTGTGGTCTCCTTGCTGTGGTGACTGCTAGCCAGGCTGCCAGCACATCCAACAAGGGACCAGCCTGGAGAAATGCACAGGCTGAATTTGGGTAGCAGTACACCCACAGAATTGACATAGTTGACTTTTTAGGTGATAGTCAAAGCACACTTTCTACCTCATTAGTAGTATTTGCCTTGACTGTTGTTGCCTACTCATTGTTCAGGGCTTGTCCTTTCTACCTTTTGTTATCAGGTCTGCCAAGATCCCCGTCTTGCTAACATTTTCTTGTAGAACGTGCAGAATTGAGTCACGTTCCAATATGAGTAGCTAAGTCCCAATAAAAAATATGTGGTCAAATCAAGTTGTCAAAACCAAGGGATGGCTTGAAAGTCCTGAGAAAGGTGTACTGAACTCTGTAGCGCAAGATAGAAACACAGAAAACCCATTGTGAGGTACAAACAAGGGCAAGAGTCAAGATATCTACGAGCTCCACATACTTCAATGACATCAGGCACCTTGAGTCTGCCTTTGCTTGGATTTTACACTACTCACTTCAACATAGCAGAATACAAAGGCTAAATATGTATCTACCTGCAGCAATACTGAGTAAATGCATAACAGTGGACTTTCTGGCACAAATCAGGGGATTGCAGTCCAATCCAGTAGTACTACAGCAGGTGATACTAAATAGCGCTCATTTTGAAATGTCCATTTGTGAAGGTTAAGGTAGGTGTCATGACTCTTTATTTTTTAAGCGCTTCCACATCATGTGCTCTGCTTCGTTTGCATTCTCAGGAGGCCCTTGGCTTGCATATTCTTTATCCTGGTCCATTGTTTCCTTAACATAGGCCTCCCAATCCTCTAACCAAGTGAAGTACTCCAATGTGGAGTAGTTTTCATGCAGGTCATCGGGCTTCTTCAGCATCCGTTTGGTGCTTTGATGCAGGTTGGTAAAGCCACCTGTATCTCCCTTCGGTCTCTTCAAGCTGGCGTGGTTGTTGGAGAGAGATGAAGAGTAGGTTTTGCACTGTTGTATGGCATGGCAGACACAGGTACTAGGACAAGCATGGAGCGTGGCTCCCCACTGGCAGGCCTGAGCGATGAAGCAAAAGCAATCATAGAGGACACTTATCGCGCCGTCTGGACAGAGTTTTACAGTGGGAACCATCTCATTGTACGTTGACTCTGCAGTCTCTGGCTTCAGAGCTTTTGGACGAGCCTGCATCTTTTGATTTCGGGCTAGAAGACGGAGACTGGTGTGTTGAAGCGAATTGGACCGGCCACATGGTGAGCAAGCATTTGGATGTTGATGATCTCTTGTTTGCTTCGAGCCAAATTGACCTCTGGGAAAGGACTTCAGACGGAACGGTTTACAAAGGTACCACAAAATTGCGGTGTTCCAACAAGGATGCTTCAACGTAGGCACCGAGACTGCCTTTGAACGTTGACCTCTTAAAGGCTTCCAAGACCTTCCTCATGGATCTCTTTGCCTTTCACGGCAACACTGACATCAAGGGTGTTGACTCGACGTACGCCTGCTACGGCTCCACTGCCGCCCTTTTCAACACCGTTAATTGGGTCGAATTCTCCTCCTGGGACGGCCGTAACGTGCTTGTCGTCTGCGGTAACATTGCCATCTAAGCTGAGGGCTCAGGGGGGCTGTCTGGTGGTGCTGGTGCCTGCGCAATGCTCATCGGCCCAAATGCACCTCTCGTTCTCAAACATAAGTTTCTTTTCCTTTTGCACACACCTTGATTAACCTCAGAAATAAACATCAGCCGTACACGGAACACATATGGTCTACACCTACGATTTTTTACAAGCCCAAGCTCGACTCTGAGTACCCAGAAGTCAACGGCCCGCTCTCCATCACCTCCTACACCTCCGCCATTGACGCCGCCTACACCAATTACAAGAAGAAGCATGCGCTCAGGACAAAGAAAGCCGGCAGCGACGCTCCCGTCTTTTTCCTCGACAACGTTGACTACCCCGTATTCCACGGCCCCTACAGCAAAATGGTGCAAAAGGCGCATGGCCGTCTTGTCTGGAACGACTTTATCTCAAAACCCACTCACCCCAAATACGCCTCCGTCCCCAACCCCTCCGCCGTCCTTTCCCAAGATTATAAAGATTCCCTGCTCGACAAGTCCCTTAAAAAGACGTTCATTGGCCTTGCCAAGCCTCAATTTGATTCGCATGTCGAGCTCAGGATGAAGTGCTCGAGACGGTGCGGGAACATGTACACCGCATCGCTCTACGGCGGACTCGCCTCGCTTGTGTCGAGCGTTGAACCTGCAGAGTTCCTCGGGAAACGCATCAGCATGTTCGCGTACGGCAGTGGCCTCGCCTCTAGCTTCTTCACCATTAAAGTCAAGGGCGACACGTCTCGGATCAGGTGCAAGCTTGATTTGGTGGAGAGGTTGGGGAAGATGAAGGTCGTTCCATGCCAGGAATATGTCGACGCACTCAACTTGAAGTTGAGGGAGCACCATCATCTGTCGAAGACGTGGACTCTGGAGGAGTCGGTGGAGAATATTTGGCCGGGTGGGTACTATCTCGGGCATGTGGATGGGAAGTATAGGAGACAGTACTTGCGCAAGCCGAAGGAGACGACAACAACGGTGTAAGGGCCATCCCTTGATATAAGGAGTTGTACTTTGCATCATCATGGTTTTTCTCTCTCCCCGTTTGCATTTAGACTGGCATCTCACACAATTTGCTTTTTTGTACTCGTAGCATATCATCTCCGTCTTTGTATCCTAGACATCCTAGTTTTGAGGTTAGTAATCAACAGTCGAGTTGCGGTTCCATCATTGAGTGTCCACTCTGAGCGTATGATGGCAAAGATGAGAAAAACCGCATGTGAACTGAATCATGGCATGAATCGGTTTACGATTTGACGCATATTGTGTATAATGGACCATAGCTAGGTCCTACGTACTGGCCAAAATACCCAAAGGCGTAGCATCCCCCAGCACCAAATTATCGATTAATCTCATGCTCGTCTTCCCCACCCACATTGCCCCGCTCAAGATCACCGGTCTTCCAGGCTTCTTCCCTTTGCCCTCCTCCTGCTCCCAACGCGCGCGATCCAGACCGTTTTCAAGCACGTCAAACGTCTCCGGGTCGTTCATCTCTAGGTAATTGAACATGATCTCCTCCCCCTTCTCCTTTTGCTTCTCCACCAACTCCAGCGCGAGGGACACGTACTTGTGTTTGGTGTGTTGGGAGTCGGACAACCAGGCAACGCGGGCGGTTTGGAGTGCAGCATACAGTGTGGGCGCGGCGTGGGTGCGTTCGTGCAGGGGTGAGGTACGCATTTTGGCAGGATAGCGCCAGGTTTGTTACCGGGTCACTGGATTTGTTTAGAATAGGTTGTTGGAAGGAGACCAAAAAGGCAGAAAGGGAACGTACCAAGTTGTGGGCGCGATGAACAAGTTACCAGGTGTCAAATGCGACATGAGCAGGTCGCGGGTGAGTCTGCGAAGGATTAGAGCTTGTTGGATGTCTTTTGATCCAAAGTATGTGCGAGTGGGCTCGATGGTGTTGAACAGTTTTGTGACAATCGTCGCAACGCCTCTGAAGAATGTCGGACGGATGGTGCCCTCCATCTGGTGACTGAACCCTTTGACTTCGACAAAGGTGCCCTGTTGGGTGGAGACGTCTTGCGAGATACCGGAGGGGTACATGTCGCGGACAGAGGGGAGGAAGACGGCACTGGGAATGTGGGTGATGGCAAGGCCAGACTGGCAAAGAGGTGTGAGTGCGGGGACGGAGAGGGAACGTAGGACAGCGAGGTCGTGCAGGAGTGTGCGGGGGTAGGTTGAGAGGTCTTTGTTTGGGGCGAATTGGGCGGGGTTGACAAAGATGAAGACAGCAGTGAGGTCATTGCTCTCTAGCAATCTACAAACCTTTGCAAAAGAAAAGTTAGATGGGTTTACGGTACTACGTATCAAGCTCTTCGTACCGAGTGAACCGTGTAGAGCACCCATTGCCACCACGAACCCAACAGACTTCTTTTCCTCGTATGCTTTTTGCCTCCACTCCCTGTAAGCTGCGATGGGCTCAAGAACCTAGATGTTGTCTGCTTATATGGACATCGTGCCAGGCGACGATCCAGCTCAGGGGTGATACGCTGTTTTGACTGAGGCTGAGAGGTGTCGGCAGCGCGACAACAGCATATAGAGTCGGATATAGATACAAGGAGGAGAATGACGAGAGAGAGGCAAAATCGTGCGGGACGAGTCCTATAGCAGAGTCATGGTAGGTCGTAAAAGAGAATTGATGGTTCGATGGTGGACTCACAAGGACACACATCCGAGTTCGGCACGCTCCTCCAAGATTCAGTGCACCTTGGAAAGCTACAGTCACCCCCGCGAATACCTGTCCCAACTTCCAAGAGGGTTTTATACACTACATGGACTTTTGCCTCGCCGCCTTCAGAGAGGAATGTCATCCACAAGCTCGTCTCGACGCGGCCATTCACACAGCAGGTAGGTCCGACTGTGGGCCCTACTTGCCATGACTCCTTCTCTCTAAAAACAAAATATAGACATTGTGTTCCCGCTGCTACCCAACTCGGACCTCCAAGCAAAATTGAATCAGTTGACCACAACATACCGTCGACGCCAATGGAGCATGTTAGATTCTATACAGTATGCTCTGGCGTACCGCCTTGAAACCGATGCTGGGGAGGAGGTTGATAGGTGGGTGTCAGCATGGTTGACATTGGTGGATTGCTTATTTGAGGTACGGCTACTAGGTTGGTGGTGACGTCATACTTGAACCATAAGGTGAGCTATGTTATATGCTTTTCAAATGCTTTCCCTGTACTGGCCATATAATGTAGTTGTTAGTGTGCATAGACCCAGTATCATCATCAACTTGCTGGTCTGAATCCAATCTGGTGAGTACACCATTGCCAATTCCCCAGTGCCTATCACTTACGCAACTGATCAACTACCAGTCATTCCTGTACCTGCCCTCCCATGTGCAACATATTTCAGTTGCGTCTTCAAACCTCACCCGGACAATTTCTACTGTCCAGAGCTAGGTGCACATTTGGCCTCTAGTTTCATGTGGCTGGGTATACTCTGAAACCATCAGTGAGTTTTTTTTTTTCTGAACTTGTCGTTCCATGTGTTTTGTTTCAGATTTACTTCTGAGTGGCTCACAGAGATAAATTCAATGACAGAGGAGCAAAACAATTCTTGCAAGAGGCCCATCAAAATCTGAGTCATTTTTACTCTGTAGATTCTTATAGCTCCAACAATGATGAGACAAAGCTTTCTAAAAAGATATGTAAAACAAAAGCAGATCCATCACTGAATACTGACAGCCTTTGTCCACATGATCAATCTGTAGTTCAGTCATTGCCTCCAAGCAATAACAAAGACCATCCTGGCAAATCAGGCATTTGTATAGAAATGCCTATTATGATTAAGAAGAACAAAGGAACAGAGTGTGGTGTAACTGAAGGACCAGAAGGTGCTGTAGTTGAGTGGAACTCTCAACCTATAGACACAATCACAACACATTAGATGTGTTGTTTGTAAAGCTAACTTCACCGCCAATACCAATCAAACTAGATGGATTGGAAACTAATGTGGTATTTATTGCAGCATTATGTGTAAGCATCCTGATGGCATCCAAAGAACAATAAACTGTGTACAAGTGCCAGTAATAGTGATTCTTGGCATGACAGACTAAACATTCCAGGGTCAAACAAGGAAGTACAATGTTGTCAACATGCACAATTTTTGCAGTCACCAGTCTATATATACTTGCTTATCAAGAGGTTCAACATACCAGGGCAATCTTATTGCTCATTATTTCTCAGATAAACACATGACTGGAGATAAACCCATGACTGGGGGATTGTCTGGATGTTTGGGACAGGAGTTTCAACAGTTAAAATTGCTAGATGAGACTACAAAATTAGATTTCGAAAAAAAAATTACCCAAGGATGTAGGCGGTACAGCATGGAACCATCTGATATCATTATATAGATATGCAAGAGGAAGTGACTATTGTGCCTATAACACTGCCTAGTCCGTCACAATGAGATTCAATCAACACATATGATATTGAGGATCCATTTCAAGAGGCAGACTGGCAAGTACTTGACAAACATAGAAAACTAACAAACCAATATACATCTGAACCTGAAGCTATCAAGAAAAAAACCATCGGGAGTCAATGTTGATGCCAGGCAATATATTCCTGCTCAGGGTACTGTACAGATCAGTCAACTGAGTAAGCTAAAAGATGTTCATATTCATAATAAGTGTAGACATGAAGTAGCTGAACCTCAAGAAACTTCTACCCGGCCAGCTAAATGTCAGAAAAAAAATTAATGACTGTATACCTGTAATCAATGGTCCTACAGGATTTTTATGGAATGGTCAAGCATATAGCTGTGCATTTGGTAGTCTTTCCACTATATATATTGAGCATCATGAGGTATACACCAGAGGAATGGCATAAATTGACATCAACAACAAATGAATTTTTGAAAAATATTTCGTGACATGTTTGAAGGTGTAGATCCTGACTCAGAGGTTATAGATGAAGCTCGAGACCATATACAGCTTGAATTTCATCGGAAAGATCCAAGTATGTGCTCAATCAGTACAACAGGCAATAATGTTAGAGAATCATGTGAATTTCTACTCAAAACTGATGTTAGCCATATTGTCAAAATTATATACTGCATGTTATGTCAGGAAGATATATCTTCTAGCTTATTTTCCGACTCTCTAATGTGGCAGTGTACAAAGTCTGCATGAAGATATAAAGCAAATAAAGCAGAAATGTGTAATGCTCCAACTACTTCTGCATGGATGACAGCTCTATTGAGAACAAAGTCTAAAGAAAATGCAGTGACTGTCACAGCATAATGGAGAACATATACAAATTTGATCATGCACCACTGTTCATTGCAATGTGTATAGAGCTATTGGAGTGAGAATTGGGCATGGGCAAGACAAGGTAACCACTTACTGGAAGAGAAGACAAGTTGTGGATGCATGATGTAGGTACTTCTAGATTGGATTTCCAATCAACTGTATAGTCCGGCAAACTCCGCGTAGTGTGAGTCGCACCGGCGAGGTGCTCACCCAACAATAAGAGCAAGAGCTGGTTGTCAGGTTTTGACATGTCATGAAAGTTAGTGGATATGATTACAAACTGCATGCCATCATTTACTATGGAAAAATCACTATACATCTCATATAGGAAGTGATAACAGAGATCTGTGGTTTCACAAGGGTATAAGTACAGGTAGACATACTGAATATGACGGAAACATGAGTGATGTAAACTGCAACATGTTGGCCACAGAAGAACACAGTTTGGATATTACAGTAGCAATTTATACCTGTTGTGATGCTTAAGATACCTGTGTAAGATTTACAATTTATTAATATCAATGATATTGTGAGAAATGCCTAAAGTCTTCAGGAATTGTAATTGCCGCTTGCCGGCCCTGCTAACGCTAGTTCAAAGTGATGGATCTGCTTCTTCAGATCCTCCGTCAGAACCGTCGCGAAACGGTTTGACGCCGCCTCTCTGGATTGTGCACGTCCACACTGCACGAGCTCCCGACAGAGGTCCTCACTCTTGAACTCTTGGTACTTGAGCTTGGACTCCGAACGGCCCAGGGTGTCTTCAGTGCCACTGAGGTGTGCCTCGCATCGCCTCAGCTCCTCCAGGTAGTAGTCGCGGTCATTCCGCAGGTGGTCTACGTCGTTGCGTAGTTGATTGTTCTTGTGATGGAGACGATTGAGCTTGCAAAAGTCAACTCAAGGTGCAGTGACGGTGTCCCACCAACTTTGCCATGTAGGCATTTATTGTAGTTGCTGCTCCGCCACAAGGGCGTTATTGAATGAGGCGGACTGGGAGTGGCTGGCCCTGTGTGTCATCCAGTTGGAGCACACAGGGCAGCCAACAGGATGAACAACTCCTACACCAGGGATATGAGCCCATGGTGCGTCATCGTTGCCAGAGGGCGGTGAGGAGCTCCTCCTACGCTCCCGTGAGGAGCAAGAAGAGTCTCCTCTGGACTGCTGTCAGTCACGCAAGCCGCTTGCGCGGCAATTATTGCGTGAGCAACGGGGGGGTGTTGCACGGTCTGTGCAATTTTGTGGGTGGCAAGGCAAGCGGTCTCGCGACCGACCTCGTCCTTGCCTGTCCCGAGAGCCTTGGCTTCTGCTGATGGACATTTTTGTGGTTGGTGAGTTGGGGTGGTTTGGAAGAATGAAGTATTGGTTAAGGCGTGAGCCTGAGTGTTGGTTGGGAGGTGGTGGTTGTTGGAAAGAGAGGTTGCTGCTTGCAGCATGCAGTAGACAGCAATCAGGGGTACCTGCGCGTATCCCAACATGGGATTTGCGCCTGGAGCGCCCAACTTTACCGCCAAGTGAATAAAACTCACAGAACCTGGGAGATCTGAGGTGTTTCTGGCGGTGCCCCGCCGATCTTATCTTATCCGGGGCAATTCTTGCGCGCCTAGCATCTAATCTTGATTACATGCGATATCTTTACTCTGTGTGCTGGGACATGCAAATCATATTCTAGTACTGCATGATAGATGTTTTGTTACAAAGCTAATTCTGAGAGAAAATGTACTAGGCCATTTAGGGACACCTGCTCCTCATCCTCAAGTCAGTTGAGATCATCGTGCCCGTCGTCTTCCTCAACGTTATCAGACAGCTCCTCAGGTTGATCAGGAATTACTAAGAGGCTGCCTGGAAGCTCACCAGCTTGTACTTGCAAAGTGCCGCCTGGTCGTGTTCCAGGTACCTTCACACCGGTATAACCCTTGAGGGCATACACTTGCTGGATGCGAGCGAGTAGATGGTTGTTGATTTTTGTGCGCCGTGTAACAAAGTTGGAGGTGGCGCCAAGTAGACTGTTGTTGCTGGACTTGAGCCGCCTTAGGACCTGGGCAAAGAGAAGGGCCTTGTTGCGGATTGCGGTATGCAGACGGCAGACTTCGACGTTCAAGCGGTCTCTCTCCTCTTGTGCTTGGGCCATATGGTGGCGAAGTTTCATAGCTTTGCATATACCAGGCTTACTCCATTCCTTATCACGTACATTGTTGTGAGTATCTTAAAGTAGCGTGAACTCCTCGAGAAAGTTGAAGCTTGAGAACGTGATTAGTCAAGGGCAGGTCGAGGGGGTATTACGATCCGATCGGATCACGTGATCGGCACCGGACATCCGACATCCTTACCCTTGCACAGCCACATCCTCAACTCGTCACACGGTCCAACACCGATGTTCCTCCGATTTACCTTGTGCTCGCTATCACCGGTTTCATCAGTTGTAGATATCCCTTTGTACTTTTTCTCGGTATTTCCTCCAATTCCGATTATTTGCCTGATCTAATCCTCTCTTGTCTCGGACCATACACGCATGCCTTATCGGACTTACAACTTCTAGTACTATATAACCAGACTCAATTGTACAGTAGAAGTTTAAGTTCGACTATCGAATAAGATCCCCATCCTATTCCTACCTCTTCATTTGACTTCACTTGCTGAAGTCGTCTTACTCGTTGTTGCCCGACTTCTGTTCTGACACTCTTCCTCCGACTTCGTCTTCGCCGACCCCGAGTCTCCGAGGCCGAACCCTTGATCTTGCTAAGTCCAAATCTGAGTCACCGAGGATTCACAAGAGGCGCAACTTACTCAGTTGAAGCCGATTGACTCTTACAGCTCCCCCTGTCGCCTACTCCGATCGCCGACCCGATTAGCAGCATTGGACTTTGCGACAACGACAATCCCGTATCAGTTCTTAACAGTATATTTGAACTTCCATCTCGTATTCCTCTCCTAGTTTATGGCAACTCGCGTACAGACCAGATCCAAAACCCGCACCACAGCAGTAGTAACCGAATCAGCATCCGCACTCTCACCTGCCGCTTGCCAAGCCGCAATTATGTCTAGAAACCCATCTCCCGCCCCCGCTGCCAGACGCCCCGAAGGATCCAAGAGCAAGGGGAAGGGAAAGGACCCCAACCCCGATCCCAATGGCGATGGTGATGATGAAAATGACAATAATAACAACGAGGATGGAGGGAACCCGATTGAACAACTAACAGTGGCTATCACCAGAGCCCTGAGGAATAACTCGTCGGGAACCTCTGCCAAATTCCGCGTCCCCGATTCCTACGACGGTCTCCCTGAACGTCTGCAAGATAACATCACGACGAACGGCAAGCCAAACTCCCTCTCGAGCCTTCAGCAGATGGCTCTGAAATGGGATCAACAATACTGGGAACATCAGGGTGAAAGGAAAAAGACCGATCGGGAACCAAAACCCGCTAAGTCAACCTCTACCTCAACTACTACCACTACTACTACTGCTGCCCCCGTTGCTTCGGGTTCTAGGCAGCATAATTGGAACCCTTGTCCCCCCGCTACCACTACCGTATCCACCTCAACCTCCACCGCAACGCCAAAGCCGAACCCGATCGCTAACCTCCTAGGCAGCAACGGTAAGCTCTCGGTTAACAAACGAGCTTGCCGCATCGCAAACAACCTCTGTTTGTTCTGCGGCCTACCCGGACATCGCGCAAGCGAGTGTCGCCGTGCAGGAAAGGCCCGAGCGGCCCAACTCGCATCGTCGACCGCTACCGCCAACTCCGGGTCGGGAAAAGTCTGAGCAGCCCTCAGTCCTCCGCACAAGTCGAGGGCTGCTCTGATCCCGCTCGTGCACCTATGGAGGTATTTCTCAACGCGTCCAGTCTTTCCTCCGATGCTTTATATATTTCCGTATCCTGTCCCGATTTCCCACTTATGCCTCTTCATGCTCTAGTAGACAGTGGTTCTTCACATTATTTTATGGACATTTCCACTGCGCAGAAGTTTGCTTTACCGATCCAATCCATTCCGCCGATTCCGCTCCGATTGTTCGATGGACTTTCACGGTCTTTGATTCAATTCATGATAATACTCCTGATCCTCTTTCCGTCCGGAAAAACCTGTACGATTCCGTTTTACATCACAAATCTTGACAAATCTGCTTCTATTGTTCTAGGATACGACTGGCTCTCCCGCTACAACCCGTTGGTTGACTGGGCTAAGGGCCGTATTACCTTCCAGAACTCTGAAGAATCTCCGACTAGAAGTCCCTCCAACGCCGATAGCTCCGATGAGCCCGACTCGGACACTCCCGCACCTCATGCTTCAGCTGTCCCACCAGTAACCTTTATAGGAGCTGCCGCTTATATGCGTGCATGCAAACTGCCAGGCTCTGTCCAGATGCGACTTTTGTTGCGCGCAGCGCAAATACCCACATCCGATCACAACCCCGACCTCTCAGCCCTCCCATCTGATTATCATGAATTCGCCGATGTGTTTTTCAACACAAAAGCCGACATCTTAGCCCCCCATCATCCCTATGACCTTAGGATCGAACTAGACAGCAATAAGCCGCTCCCGCCGAGTCCGATGTACTTGCTCTCCGCGGTCAAGCAGAAAGCCCTCCGAGAATTCTTGGACAAAAACGTCAACTCGGGTTTTATTCGCCAATCGACTTCTCTGCATGGTTCTCCCATTCTCTTCGTCAAGAAGAAGGACGGTACTCTTTGACTCTGCGTCGACTATTGGGCACTCAACAAAATTACCAAGAAGGATCACTACCCTTTGCCACTAATTTCTGATCTTCTTAACAGTCCGGGCAAGGCCCGGCTATACACCAAAATTGATCTCCGTCACGCCTACCACCTAGTCCGCATCACCGAAGGCGATGAGTGGAAAACCTGATACAGCTCTTTTGAATGGCTAGTAATGCCGTTCGGACTTTCCAACGCACCGGCCGCTTTCCAATGCTTCATGAACGACATCTTGCAGGATCTCTTCGACGTCAATGTCATTGTCTACCTCAATGACATTCTGGTCTTCTCCAACAACATCCAGTCTCACAAGAAGCATGTCAAGGAAGTGTTACGCTGACTCCGATTGCATGGGCTCTACGCCCGAGCCGATAAATGCAAATTCCACAGGGACACGGTAGAATATCTCGGTTTTATCCTTTCGCCAGAAGGCCTTCGTATGTCTTCCGACAAAGTCCGGACTATCCTCGACTGGCCAACCCCTCGTAAGGTAAAGGACATCCAGTCCTTCCTCGGGTTTGCCAACTTCTATTGCCGATTCATTCCGAATTACTCCGATAATACCGTTCCACTTACCCGACTCACTCGCAAAACAGCGACTTGGGCCTGGACCGAACAGTGCCAGACGGCTTTCGACTCCCTTGGACATTCCTTCACTACAGCTCTTGTTCTTGTGCAGTGGAATCCCGATACAACCATTATCGTGGAAACCGATGCCTCCGACTACGCCCTCGGCGCCATCCTCTCTATTGTCTCCGACGGAGAAATATACCCGATCGCTTTTCACTCTCAAACTTTCACCGCTCCCGAGTTGAATTACAACGTACATGACAAGGAACTCCTTGCTATTCATGAAGCCTTCCGGACTTGGCGCAATTACCTCGAGGGAACGCCGACTCTGATCGATGTTGTCACCAATCACAAGAATCTGGAGTACTTCTCTACTACGAAACTCCTCACCTGACGACAGGCTTGTTGGTCCAAATTCCTATCCAGTTTTAATCTTGTTATCCGATTCCAACCCAGAAAGCTCGGTACTAAGCCCAATGCCTTGACTAGACGATGGGACGTCTACCCTAAAGAGGGAGGTAGCGACTATGCTAGTGTCAACCCGCACAACTTCAAGCCTATCTTTTCCTCCGAACATCTCATCGCTTCTACATGCGCAACGGCCCTTATAGAACCGACTCTTCACAGTGTCTATGTCTTCGACTCTGAAGAACTCTACCAGGATATCCTCTGATCACTTCCATCCGACACCTACTCTACACAGCTCCGATCCAAGCCTCTTCCTCCGAGGTGGTCTGATGAGCCTAACGGCTTACTCTTACATGACGGCAAAATCTATGTCCCCGATGTTGGTGACCTCCGACTCCGAGTCTTACGTTACCGTCACAACCATCTTCTATCCGGTCACTACGGAGTCAGCAAGACGTTAGCTCTTATCTGTTGGGAATTCTCCTGGCCCAAGCTCCAAACCTTTGTTACCGATTACTGCAAGTCTTGTACGACTTGTAAACGATCTAAGGCCCCGAGACATAAGCCCTACGGAACGGTCCAACAGCTCCCGATCCCGACTCGGCCCTGGGATTCGATATCCATGGACTTCATAGAACAACTCCCCGATTCCGATGGTTTCACTGCCATACTCGTCATTGTAGACTGCCTCAGCAAGCAAGGCATATTCATTCCCACCTACAATACTATCAACTCTCCAGGTCTTGCTAAACTGTTCGACCTTCACATCTTCTCCAAGCACAGAGTTCCATCACACTGTACCTCCGATTGGGGTACCGAGTTTGTTTTGCGATTCTTCCGAGCCTTGGGACAGGCACTGGATATGAACCTACACTTCACTTCCGGTTACCATCCCGAAGCCAATGGACAGACCAAACGGACGAACCAGACCCTGGAACAATACCTCCGAGCGTACTGCAACTACCAGCAAGACAACTGGTCGGGCTTGCTCCCGCTTGCCGAGTTTGCATTCAATAATGTCCCCAGTGCCACTACAGGCATATCTCCGTTCTTTGCCAATAAAGGCTATCACCCAAACCTCACCATCTACCCCGAACGCAGTCTCGCTTCCTCTCGCGCCCATGAACTCGCAGTAAACCTCGAGGACTTGCACGAACACCTGAAAGAAAATATGCGCGAAGCCCAACTCCAATACCAAGGTCCCGCCGATGCTGTTTGTACACCACCGCCAATATAGGCCATCGGTGATTGGGTTTTCGTTAAAGCCAAGTACTTCAATACCACTCGTCCGTCCAAGAAGCTTACCGAGAAATACTTCGGCCAATTCAAAATCATAGGACGCGTAGGACCGCAATCCTTTACCCTCCGACTTCCCGATGCTATGCGAGCCGTTCACCCCGTTTACCATGTTTCCATGCTCAAACCATACACTCCTAGCGAAATCCCAAATGGTGTTCCTTCCCCACCACCTCCGATTGAGATTGACGGCGAAATCGAGTATGAGATTGCAGAAGTCCTCGACTCAAAACTTGACCGCCGACGCCAAGCTTGTCCAATCCTCTACCTAGTTCGGTGGTCAGGTTACAAAGGAACCGATGAAGAAACATCTTGGGTACTCACAACCGAACTTGACCGAGCCCCCGAAGCCGTTGCCAAGTTCCACTTGCAATACCCAAAGAAGCCTGGTCCTTTATCATTGTAATTCATTTGTTCAACATATCCCATCTTATTTTTATCTCCGAATTTCTCCGAGTCCGATTCGCTGATACGGCCGGAAATTGGCTAGGCGCGGAGACCTGGCAGCAGCCCGCCATTTGCGCGGCCCGCGTCATCCTGAGCGGCAAGTCCCTCCACTTTCCCAGTGTCACGGGCACGAGAAGTTCACCGAGGTCACGAGGAGTCCGCTGAGGATCCGAGGAATTGACAGGGAGCAACGCGCCGGAAACATCCGGGGCGGAGGAATCGCACCAAACTCTGACTCACAGACACGCCCCTTTTGCATCGGAGCATGGGCCGGCCAGCCACCAAGAGTTTCGGACGCGGGTCGGACCAATGGTAGAAGAAACTTAACGCACAAACCCCGTTTCAGGAGGACTCCTATCACGCCACGCTGTGCAACTCCTGGACGGCGCCTCATCACCTGCTCGCGACGGTTGGCGCCTCTTCAGCGCAAGGGCGCGCGCCGCTACTCCGCGTCGACCAACGCAGTGTCCCGCCGGGTGTTGACTTGCTGGACATTTTGCCTCCGCAGACAGAAGTATTCTGCCACCCTGTTTCCTCGCTCTCGCGTTTGGGTTCAGGACATAGAAGGAAAGGTTTAGGAGAGGGGCTTTAGGGTATATATAAAGGTGTTGTTTGTACTGCGTAAAAATCAATCAATCCCCACCCCAGTTTCCAGAATTCACTTTACGCTTTGCGTTCGCGTCGAGGGAGTCTCTTTGCGCCCATAGCTGTAGCTTCTTCTGCGTTGCCTCATTGCGACCTATTCCACGTTTATGTCCACTGCGTCTAACAACAACATCCCGCCTCAAGTCTGCCGTTACTGTCCCACTGTTCCCCACTTACCCGACGATCGCTGCCCTTACCGCCCGCGCCCGCGCGAGGTTCTATGCCGTTATCCCATCATCCCCGCGCCCACGCCGCCGCCAGAACCCTCAGCAGCGCCTACGGTCTCCCCTGAGAGATCAACTCCTAAATCACCCTCGCCAGCGTCGTCCGTCGCCTCTGTCGCGGACTCGCTTGATAACTGCTCCTATTACAACATTCAGAGCGACCACCCAATTCCCCTACGTACAGGACCTTTCGTCCCGCTCGACTGCGATTGCCCGCGCGTGCCGCACCCAGGTTGCTGGCTATCTCCAGACTTTGAAGGCGAGGATCACGAGTGCGAACTAGTGCAGTTCAATCTTACCAGCTCTACCAACGTCGTCGTTGGCCACGCGTTCGCCTGTAATACACATCGCCGCTCGGGAGGTGTTGTTCTACACTACCGCCCCCGCGCGCAGTCTGTCGAGTCCAATTGACGGCGATCTCACATAGCCTTCCGCTGCGACCTGCGCGCCATTAGTTTATCTTTCTCTTACGTTTCCTTTCAGCTTCGTTATACTGCGTTTGCTTTTTAACTGCGCTATTTTACTGCGTTACTGCGTTGCGTTTCACCTTCACTGCGTCGAGCTTACTGTGTTCACTTTCACTGCGCCCGCGTTTTACAGCGACTACTTCATCTTCACCAGCAACCGTGTTTCGTGTTCGAGATTCATATTGCGCCTGCGTTTATCTTCTGCGTCCCTCCGCGCGCCGTTTTCCTACAAGTCGTGACATCTCCCGCGCGCTCTCTTGGAGCCGCGCTATAACTCTTTTGCTTTCACCGCGCTGACTTGCCTTTTACCCGCGATACGCGTGGTAGTTGCCCACCTAGCTCCCTGCGCACACACTTTATCATAAACCTTGTCGCTCTTTTAGCACAAGTAAAACTAGGACTCTAAGACCACCTCGCACACTTTAACACTTCCGCGCTTTCACACCTTTACACTTCTATTACCACTTCGTGGGTGGTTGTGTTGTCTTTAAGGTAGTTCTTAGTTTGAAGCGTGACTCAGTGTCTCATCGCTCTCACACTTCAAGACAACAAGAAAAAGAAAACTATATTTTACAACAAATACAAAGAAAGTATTATCTACTTCTTTGCCTTCTTCTTCCCCTCGACGACCGAGATCTCCGAGTCTGACCCATCCTCCTGCCCCATCCACTCCTGCCAGAGGACAAAGTTCCTCCGAGTCACGTTGATTAACTCCCAGACAAGGTCCTGGAGTACCTTGACGTTGCGGTTGAGCTCCCTGAGCTCGGACTCCAAATCGGTCGCCTTGGATGACTCAGGCTCATTGGTGTGCTCCACCAACTCCCAATGTTTCTTGCCCTTGTGCAAGAAGACCTTCGCCTCGTACTTCTTCATCTTATTCCGCCGGCCACTCGCCTCGGACCTCTTCCTCTTCTTCAACGACGAGGCCTCGGAGTTCCCTGACGCCGCCTTCGTGATCGGGGGTGCAACGAGCTGATTTGCTGACCCCGATGGCGCCTCAGACAGCTGCCCCACCGTCTTCACCTTCACTCCACCCATCTTGCACTTCTGCTTGTCCTTGAAGCACTTCGCGCACGAGGACCCCCGACCGTTCATCTTCCACAGGCACTGGGCGCCGATCCTGGCGCACCGATCGCAGTCGTTTCCGACTGCCATGCCCTCTGGGATGGAGGCATCAACCATCCCCACATCACCCCCATCTTTCTCCTCGCCCGACAGGTCCGAGTCCGCGATGGTCGGCGCCAATTTTGCCTTTGCCTTTCCTTTCTGCTTCCCCAGGGTGACCGCCTTTGCGGCCTCCGTCACCGCGACCATAGGGTCGGCCCCCAATCCCGACGCAACTGACGCCGCCTTCTGCTTGGGCTTGGTCTTCGACTTTCCCTTTGCTGCCTCTGCCACTTTCTTCGCCTCAGCCGCATCCTGAGCCTGCTGTTCGGCCAGCCGATCGGCCTTGGCCTGAGCAACCCTCTGGGCCTCCTTCTCCTTCTCCTCAGCCTCTCTCGCTATCTCTTGCGCCATCTCCACCTCCAGTTTGGCCTCCTTGTCCTGCAATCGCTGCTGCTCCGCGGCGAATTGCTGTTGAGCTTCCTCGCGTTGCCGACAAAGACGCTCGACTCTCTGGGCAGTAGTTTCTGACAACAGAAATGAAGTCAGCGAATAAAGCCGATTCCGATTATGACTTACCAGCAGGGGCAGACATTTCCGATAATGCGCAAGTTGTTCTGTTGGGTAGTGGGAGTTGGGGTGAAAAGTGTCAAAATCCACATCGTCAGTCAGTCCTTGGTTTTTATACGCCTATTACTATCTCCGATCATCAAGACGGGAGAAGCATTGCCCTCAGGGGTTCGCGCCTTAATGGGGAGGTACTATTACGATCCAATCGGATCACGTGATCGGCACCAGACATCCGACATCCTTACCCTCGCACAGCCACATCCTCAACTCATCACACGGTCCAACACTGATGTTCCTCCGATTTACCTTGTGCTCGCTATCACCGGTTTCATCAGTTGTAGATATCCCTTTGTACTTTTTCTCCGTATTTCCTCCGATTCCGATTATTTGCCTGATCTAATCCCCTCTTGTCTCGGACCATACACGCATGCCTTATCGGACTTACAACTTCTAGTACTGTATAACCAGACTCAATTGTACAGTAGAAGTTTAAGTTCAAATATCGAATAAGATCCCCATCCTATTCCTACCTCTTCATTTGACTTCACTTGCTGAAGTCGTCTTACTCGTCGTTGCCCGACTTCTGTTCTGACACTCTTCCTCCGACTTCGTCTTCGCCGACCCCGAGTCTCCGAGGCCGAACCCTTGATCTTGCTAAGTCCAAATCTGAGTCACCGAGGATTCACAAGAGGTGCAACTTACTCAGTTGAAGCCGATTGACTCTTACAGCTCCCCCTGTCGCCTACTCCGATCGCTGACCCGATTAGCAGCATTGGACTTTGCGACAACGACAATCCCGTATCAGTTCTTAACAGGGGGGTCAAGCATTGCGGCAGCGGCGTTGTAGGTTTTGATGGCACATTGAATAGTCTTGCAGCGGGTTTGGAGGGACTTCGCAATATGTGTTCACATCTTATAACCTGAATCCAAAGACATCAATGGGGCAACAAGTGGAGTAAAGTTAGCGTACCAGTCTGAGCAATGTTGAGCTTATGCAGCTCAAACAACTGCTGCGTCACCAGTTTTTGCAACTTATTGAGAGCACGGTGGTACTTTCTCTCCTTGATGTACTTGATGGCGGCCATGTACTGCCTGTGGCATGGCGGGGGTCCAACGCATAGTGAGTCCCATTTGCACCTCAAGTGCACATACCTCTAGGCTAACACACTCGTAATGTTCATTTGCATGGCAACATTCACTTTCGGTTCAACAAGTGGCAGCGTGGTCCTTGCGGTAACTGGCACTATTGAAGTCTCCAGTGGATGGCGCGTAGTGTAAGAAGCGTGCGTTAGCCTGGCTCTCTTCGGCTCCAAGTCACGGAGTTCCTGAAGAAGCTCGACGGAGACAATGGCATGAACATAGTGCTCGTTTTTGTCACCAAGTCCCGCGCAGAAGGAGAGCTCCTCTCCCTCCCACCTGTCCATATCAGCGGAGGTTATGCCAAGAAATACCATGGCCTCCTGAAGGACACTGATATGCTCAGAAAACGGCTAGGCACGGAGACACGGCAGCAGCCAGCCATTTGCGCAGCCCGCGTCATCCTGAGCGGCAAATCCCTCCACTTTTCCAGCGTCGCGGGCACGAGAGGTTCACCGAGGTCACAAGGAGTCTGCCGAGGATCTGAGGACTTGGCAAGGGGTAGCAACCCACTGGAAACATCCGAGGCCGAGAATTTGCACTGGACTCTAACTTGCAGACACGCCCCCTTTGCGTCGGAGCATGGGCTGGCCAGCCACCAAGTGTTTCAGACGTGGGTCGGACCAACAATAGAAGAAAATTGACTCGCGGACCCTGTTTCAGGAAGGCTCCTATCACGCCACACTGTGCGACTCTTGGACGGCGCCTCATCACCTGCTCACAACGGTTGGCACCCCTTCAGCGTAAGTGCGCGCGCCGCTTCTCCGCGTCGACCAACGCTGTGTTTGGCCAGGTGTCGATTTGCTGGTCATTTTGCCTCTGTGGACGGAAGTACTCTGCCGCAGTGTTTCCTCGCTCTCACGTTTGGGTTTAGGACAAAGAAGGAAAGGTTTAAGAGGGGTTTAGGTATATAAAAGGTGTTTCTGTGTAGAAAATCAATCAATCCCCACCCCAGTTCTCAGAGTTCCTTTACACTTTGCACTTGCATTGAGGGAGTCTCTTCGCGCCAAAAGCTGTAGCCTCTCCTGTGTTGTTTCATTGCGTCTTTCTCTACATTAATGTCCGCTGCGCCTACCATCAACAACCCACCTCGTGTTTGCCGTTATTGTCCAACAGTCCCACACTTACCAGACAGCCGTTGCCCATACCGCCCGCGCTGCGAGGTCCTGCGCCGCTACCCTATCATCCCCGCGCCTACGCCGCCACCTGAACCCTCAGTAGCGCCTACTGTCTCACTTGAGAGGCCCACTCCTAAATCACCTTTGCCAGCATTGTCCGTCACCTCCATTGCGGACTCGCTTGACAATTGCTCTTACTGCGACACTCAGAGCAATCAGCCAATTTCCCTGCACTTGAGACCTTTTGTTCCCCTCGACTGCAATTGCCCGCTGAGACACTTAGTCACGCTTCAAACTAAGAACAACCTTAAAGACAACACAACCACCCACGAAGTGGCAACAGAAGTGTAAAGGTGTGGAAGCGCGGAAGTGTTAAAGTAACGCGAGGTGGTCTAAGAGTCCTAGTTTTACTTGTGCTAAAAGAGCGACAAGGTTTTTGTGATATTGTTTATATGAAGGGAACAAGACGGGCAACTACCACGCGTATCGCGAGTAAAAGGGGCAAGTCGGCGCGGTGAAAGCGAAAGAGTTATAGCACGGCTCCAAGAGAGCGCGCGTGAAAGGTCGCGGCTTGTAGGAAAACGGCGCGCGGAGGGACGCAGAAGATAAACGCAGACGAAATATGAATCTCGAACACAAAACGCGGTCGCTGGTGAAGATGAAGTGGTCGCTGTAAAACGCGGGCGCAGTGAAAGTGAACGCAGTAAGCTCGACGCAGTGAAGATGAAACGCAACGCAGTAACGCAGTAAGATAACGCAGTTAAAAAGCAAACACAGTATAACGAAGCCGTGAGAGAAAGAGAAGCTAATGGCGCGCGAGTCGTAGCGGAAGGCTGGGTAAGATCGCCGTCAAGTGGACTCGACAGACTGCGCGCGGGGGCGGTAGTGTAGAACAACACCTCCCGAGCGGCGATGCGTATTACAAGCAAACGCGTGGCCAACGACGACGTTGGTAGAGCTGGTAAGATTGAACTGTACTAGTTCGCACTCGTGACCCTCGCCTTCAAAGTCTGGAGATAGCCAGCAATCTGGGTGCGGCGCGCGCGGGCAATCGCAGTCGAGTGGGACGAAAGGTCCTGTACGTAGGGGAATTGGATGGTCGCTCTGAGTGTCGCAATAGGAGCAGTTGTCGAGCGAGTCCGCGACAGATGCGACGGACGACGCTGGCGAGGGTGATTTAGGAGTAGGTCTCTCAGGGGAGACCGTAGGCGCTGCTGAGGGCTCGGGCGGCGGCGTGGGCGCGGGGACGGTGGGATAACGGCGTTGAATCTCGCGCGGGCGCGGGCTGAAAGGGCAACGGCCGGTGGGTGAATGGGGAACAGTGGGACAGCAGCAGCAGGCTCGTGGCGGGTTGTCGTTGTTGGACGCCGCGGGCATAAACGTGGAAGAGATCGCAATGAGGCAACGCAGGAGAGGCTACAGCTAGGGACGCGAAGAGACTTCCTCGACGCGAGCGCAAAGTGTAAAATATACTCTGGGAACTGGGGTGTGGATTGATTGATTTCCTACGCAGTACAAGCAACACCTTTTTATATACCCTGACGACCCTCTCCTAAACCTTTCCTTCTATGTCTTAAACCCAAACGCGAGAGCGAGGAAACGGGGTGGCAGAATACTTCCGTCTGCGGAGGCAAAATGCCCAGCGAATCGACGCCTGGCGGGACACAGTGTGGGTCGACGCGGAGTAGCGGCGCGCGCCCTCGCGCTGCAGAGGCGCCAACCGTCGCGAGCAGGTAATGAGGCGCCGTCCAGGAGTTGCACAGCGTGGCGTGATAGGAGTCTTCCTGAAACGGGGTTCGCGCGTCAAGTTTCTTCTACCGTTGGTCCGACCCGTGTCCGAAACACTTGGTGGCTGGCTGGCCCATGCTCCGATGCAAAAGGGGCGTGTCTGTGAGTCAGAGTTCGGTGCGATTCCTCGGCCTCGGATGTTTCCGGCGCGCTGCTGCTCCTTGTCAAGTCCTCGGATCCTTGGCGAACTCCTCGTGACCTCGGCAAACTCCTCGTGCCCGTGACGCTGGGAAAGTGGAGGGACTTGCCGCTCAGGATGACGCGGGCCGCGCAAATGGCGGGCTGCTGCCGGGTCTCCGCGCCTAGCCGATTTCCGGGCGTATCACCGCGCGCGGTGCACCGAGATTGTTGGCTTTTGCCAGACTCTGAAGGCGAGAACCACGAGTGCGAACTTATACAGTTCAATCTCACGAGCTCCACCAACGTTGTTGTTGGCCACACATTTATTTGCAATACGCATCGCCGCTCGGGAGATGTTGTTCTGCACTATTGCCCCCGCAAACAGTCAATCGAGTCAAATTGACTGCGGTCTTGTATAGCCTTACGCAACGTCTCGCGCTCCAATAGTTCATCTTCTGTTTGTGACTCTTCTGGTTTCATTGCACTGCGTCTATTTCTTACCTGCGTTATTTTACTGTGTTATTGTGTCGGCGTTTCACCTTCACTGCGTTGAGCTTACTGCGTTCACTTTCACTGCGCCCGCGTTTTACAGCAACTACTTTCATCTTCATTAGCGACCGCATTTTGTGTTTGAGATTTGTACTGCGTCCGCGTTTACCATCCACATCTTTCCGCGCGTCGTCTTTGCTACAAGCCTCGGCATCCCGCGCGCATTCTCTTCAAGCCACGCTAAAACTCTTTTACTTTCACCGCACCGACTATCCTTTCTGCCCGCGATACGCGTGGTATTTTGCCCTCCTAGCTCAATTCAAACAAAATTTTTATCACAAACCTCTAAAGACCACCTTGCACGCTTTCACACTACCGCGCTCCCACACCCTTACACTTCTATTGCCACTTCGTGGTTGGTAGTGTTGTCTTTGGGGTTGTAATAAGTTTTGGAGTGTACCACAGTGTGACTCTGCAATCGCCTTGCGCTGCATCTCCGCTGCGGCCCTCTTTGCCAATATCAACCGCTTACCCTCAGCGGCCACCTTTTTCTTTGCCTCCTCAGCTTCCGCCTTCTTCCTCGCCTCCTCAGCCTCCATCCTCATCTTCTCCTGCACTGCCGCAACCAACTCCGCCGTCCTTCAGCGTTCCTCCTCAGCCGCTGCCTCCACCCTCAACTCCTCCTCCTCCTGCTCCATCCTCGCCAGCTCGGCCTTCCTCTCGGCAATTTCTTGCTGCCTCCGTGCAAACCAATCAGCAGCAGTCTCTGAAAAGGAGTCATTTAAGTCAGCCTATCTCCATCAAGGAGCGGAAATACTCACCATTTGGGTTGGACATGTTGTTGCTGGGTACGGGGTAGTGGTGGGTGAAGGAAGAAAAGTTGAAGTCCAGCATTCGCACACTCTCAGGACTTTATACCAAAACTCCAGATCTCCGATGCGGATACATTAGAAGCATTGCCCTCAGGGGGTACTGTTACAACCCAGTCCAACCACCCGACTTCACGTGACCTCCGCACCCGAGCACTGCGCTGCATACTCTGCATCTCCACACCAGCGTCATCATGACCCTTATCATCTGTTTCCTTTACATCATGCTGTGTACAGTTCTCTTATTGCTCCGCAAGAATGCGCATTTCCCTTTGTTCCGCTTTTGTCTACTCCTATCGGACTTGAAGTCATTGTAGTATATATACAAGACCTAACTGTAGTAAATAAGCAATTTGAATATCGAATAAGAATCCCCTTCTTATCCTCTCTTTGTCTGCATTTGACTTCACTAGCTGAAGTCGTCTTACTCGTCGTTGTCCGACATCTTCTCACTGTCTCCGGTGTTCTGATTACCACACCTCCGCAGGTCCGCATTTCGATTGAGCCTTGCTCTTGAACCTTTGATCCTGCTAAGTACAAATTTGAGTCACGAGAGTCCCGAGCGGCGCAACTTAACTAGTTGAAGCCAAGACTCATTCTGATCCGCCTCCTTCGCTCCTCTGTTTCCGCATCTCTGTGTACTCCGCAACTCCGCGTCCCTTCCTTTTTGTCTTGCTTTTAACAAGCTGACTACATACGCTGACAGGTGTAAGCGACTTGGACTCAAGCAGCTGTTCGACTATCTTGCTTTTGGTGCTGTATCCACGCACAAATATCTATTTCCAAGCTCTTGTGATGATGGACTGTGTCTGAACGCTGTCTACACGAGGATTCTGACATCGTGCTTTCATGTCCTTCTTCGTCCCCATGTTGGCGATGTCCTTCTTCTGTCACAGAGACAAAGCTCGATGCAACTAAAAGGGACACAATGTGGATGACAACAAAGAGGTGGTGGCAGGCTTGAAGCACAGTGCTCTCACCAGCTATCAGACTTCATGCAAGTTGCTAGCCCAGTAAAGACCAAGTTATTATTCTGTCTACCAGCTATGTAGTACAGAGGGGTGTTTGCTTACCTAGCCCAGTAAAGACCAAGAGGTCGAGATGGGGGCTAGGAGCGTACATGCAGCAGTATATATAGACTTCAGGGACCTGCGCACAGACTATGTTGAGGGCAGGCTTTGCAAGAAGCTGTGTGAACAAAGCACAAAAGAACTACCTAAAGGAGAACAATAGCTATTGTCTAGACCTTGCCAAGAACTCTACTTGTGAGAGAATCTATCTAAAAGGAGACCAACTATTGTATTCCATTCCCACACCTGTGAGAACATTCTTCCATAAAGAGAAAAACTGGGAAAGAACAAAAGGAGTCCATGTAAACGGTATCTATAACATCAAACCCTAGCTATGGGCTGAGCCATGTGGTTGTAGCCCTGTGGTCTTACATAAGCTAGGTCACATAGACCATGTGGAGCATCTAAGCCACGTGATATGGGCGCTTAATAGACGTGCAAGGAGTTCGTGCAGAGGAGGTTGCAACTGGGTTGCAGCCCGGAGTTTTACAGATAAAAACAAGAGGTAAATTGCGAAAAATAAGGGTTAGTCGGGCAATCCACAAAATCTTCTGTACCAAGCACAGCGGGCATGGGCATTTTGCAAGGAATCGTATACAGGCGAGGGCAACCCTGACTGAACCGCTTCAATAACCGAAGGAGTAATTACAGATCACAAACTTACTTTTCAGGGTAATCTGCTGAGTAGGTGAGGAGGCGAGGGAAAAGGCAATGGGGTATTACGTCCCCACATTGAACAAGCATTCCGTGTCAATAAGCGTGCATGAACTCCTTGTTGAGAATCAAAGCCCAGACGGCTTGCAGTAGCTGGGAATGACAGAATTGAAGGACATTGGCAGTGGCGGGCACACCATACTCTTTCTCATAGCTGTCTTGAAACAAGTCAGGAAGATGCGTAATACAAAAGTCAGTCTCACTATTGTTCACATTTCTGATGGAGACTTGCCTTGGGAGCATAGCGTAAATGATGCACCGCAAACGTTGACGGCATGTTTCTCATGTACTTGGACTGGGCTCCTAGAAACATGTAGAATGGCCAAAGAGATGCCGAGCCAAAGCTGGTGAGATGTGTTGCGTCCGACCACTCCGTGAAGGGCACTGCACAATACACAATATCATCAACGTCTTCAGGTTACGAGGCAGAGAATTAATCTTTTTCTGCTCATCAAGCATTGCATCGGAGTTGTATAGCTCAGTGTAGATGCACTCCCCACGCATGTCAGACGTGCAGCCAGTCTCAGGAGCATCTGCGCCTGTGCCGCGCCAAAATAGTCTGTATGGGTTCATATGAAAATGGTGTTGTGTAGCGTCCTCATGTGCAGCTTTCAAAACTCCTGTAAGAGACCGGTACCATATGCCTTTGACCTCGAACTCTGGCACGTCCTTGTCAGACTTGTACTCCGTGCCCTCCCTGGGAAGCTTGATCTTGACCAAACTAGCGTTAGCAAGGCCGGCAAGCGGCAAGTACAATTCCTGAGGATTGAATGAAAAATCAGTTTTTGAGCAAGATTCGTAAGTAAACTTGTTGCTGGTAGAAGCCTGAACAAGTAATTTTGTTGGGAATAGTTTTTCCAATGAGTAATGTATAGTACGTTGGTGGTTTGTCTTCACTGGAGCACACAATCATTCATGAAAAAAGAGGGACTGTGCTGTATTGTTTGAAGTGCAACAATGGGTGTGAGTACAGAATTGAAACAAGTTTGTGGAGTAGAACATGGAGATGAAGATTGTTTGACATGCGTCTTGTTCTTAATGGTCTTGAACTATGTTGAATAATCTAGATACAATTTGGTAAACTGCAGGAGCAGAGCTACCAGTGATTTTGTTATTGATAGCAAATTGAATAAATCATATAGTAAGAAATAGTTAATTGCACCTGTGACTTTGTTATCACAAAGAACCTCAGTAAAGAATTCTGTGCCTGGTAAGGGTCCTTACCTTGCCAAGCCATCTGGTCATCAATATTGACTGAATTACAGCCATTTGCTATTGGTGACACCTTTAATAGGCAACTTGATCTGGGATAAAGTGACTGTACTACAATTGATAAATTTGGTTGCGGGAACAGGAGCCATACATTGATGAAGGTAGTCACCAATGGTAGCAAGGAGCTCCATCTATCTTGTCATTAATCTTGTGCAGTGTTCACTGCTGATTCTAGAAAATTACTTGCCTCAAGAATGAAGGTCTTGATGGTGTCTCATTGGATCAATTACTGAAACATGTTACATGTGTCCTGTTGATGTCTGCACTGCCTCACCCCCATTGGAGTTGCCACAGGCTGGGTTCTGATTGTAACTCCTGCTTATAGAGCAACTAGTGGTTGTGAAACTGTGGGTAGGAATCCAAGGCAGTGCTCTATGGTGATGCAACCACGTCCTGTTGATGTCTGAACTGCATCAGCCCCACTAGAACTGCCTCAGGCTGTGTTGTGATTGTAACTCCTCCTTAGAGAGCAACTAATGGTTGGGAAACTGTGTGGAACAATCTGATGCAGTGGTTGCTGCTGACGCAACCACAGTCTGAGCTGCATCACCCCTATTGGAACTGCCACAGACTGTGTTCCGATTGTGACTCCTGCTTAGGGAGAAGTGTTTGTGAAACCTTGTGACCAATCAAATGCAGTGCTTGCTGCCAACACAACAATGTACTGTTAATGTCTGAACTGCCTCACCCCCATTCAAGCTGCCACAGTTGTAACTCTTGCTTAGAAAGTAGTGGTTGTGAAACTTAGTGGACCAATTGAATGCAGTGCTGGCTGCTGATAAAACCACGTACGGCTGATATCTGCACTACCTCACCCCCATTAGAGCTGTCAAAGGCTGTGTTCTGATTGTATCTCTTAATTGTAGAGAAACTGGTAGTTGTGACACTGTATGGAAGAATCAAAGGCAGTGCTCTATGCTGATGCAACCACTTCCTGTTGATGTCTCAACTGTATCAGCCCCACTAGAACTGCCACAGGCTGTGTTCTGATTGTAGCTCCTGCTTATAGAGTGACTGTTAGTTGTAAAAGTGTATAGAAGAATCAAAGGCAGTGCTTTATGCTGATGCAACCGCGTCCTGTTCATGTTTGAACTGCCTCAGCCTCATCAGAACCACCACAGGCTATTTTCTGATTGTAACCCCTCCTTAGAGAGCAATGAATGGTTGTGAAACTTTGTGGAACAATCCGATGCAGTGCTTGCTGCTGATGCAACCATGTCCTGTTGATGTCTGAGCTGCATCACCTTCATTGGCACTGCCACAGACCGTGTTCTGATTGTAACTCATGCTTATAGAGCAGCTGGTGGTTGTGAAACTATATGGAAGAATCAAAGGCAGTGCTCTATGCTGATGAAACCACATTCTGTTGATGTCTCAACTGTATCAGCCCCACTAGAACTTCCACAGGTTGTGCTTAAATTGGAACTCCTCCTTAGAGAGCAACTAATGGTTGTGAACATTTGCGCAAAAATCCAATGCAGTGCTTGCTGCTGATGCAACCGTGTCCTGTTGATGTCTGAACTGCCTCACCCCCATTGGAACTGCCACAGGCTGTGTTCTGATTGTAACTCCTGCTTAGAGAGTAACTAACAGCTGTGAAACTTTGTGGAACAATCAGATACAGTACTCACTACTAATACAGCCACAAATCTACATTGTCCAAAAATGTAGGGTTTGAGTGTTTTCAGTTAGCTTCCAAAGTACTGGTAGTTTTTGTTCAGAGCCAATACTATGTGTGGCATGTCTTCTGATTGTATTCCTTGTTAAGAGAGCAAGCGTCTGTAGATTGCTGCTCATGTACCTAACCAAAATTTGACATCATTTCCCAGCAGGAGTGGAGTTTGAACCTGAGTCTGGATGACTTTTTTCAGTAGACTGGCCATAACTTGCTCAGTCCCACTTCAATTGACAGGATGTTTGTACCAGGATGTTGCCACAAGATAGGGCTATCCAATGGTGTATTATATGTACAAATGTATACCCATATGCAGTCTGTATAAATCCAAAACTGCATTTTGATTGCAAAAGTGATCTGATACAAAGTTATAAAGGGCTTATAACAAGGCCAATGTGATGCCATCAGCTGGATTCATTGTTTTGTTATTGACACTGTTAATGTCTGTATTCTGCCATCAAATTCCCACACTTTGGGGACAAAAAGGTCACATCTGAAAAGGCATCAATGTGCTGGAGCACACTGGAACAATTCTTCTTCATTCTTCAGGAATTGTAACTCTCCTGCCACCCGTCATCAGCTGAAAAAGTTCCTGATGGCTCACAATACCCATCCAAACGATCCATTTCACGCTTGTAAGAGAAACCTTGCAGATCCTGACTATTGAAGTCTGGCGCGGTCAAGACCTCAGTTGCCAAGTGATTTCCTTCTCCCGCAGACTTGACATTGGAACTGTCGCGGAGCAACTGCTGCTAAACTGCTAAACCCTAAACAAGGGCGAAGGAGAGGGGGAGTGGAAGTGGAAGTGGATCTCCAACGACAACAACGAGGTTAAAGTCAATGATGAGCAGGCAAGCAGGCTCAGAGGCCGGATACTAGCAGTGCAAATGACAGAGTTAATAAGGTATGATACTAAGTTACATGCAGTAACTCACCTAGCAGAGCAAATGACAGAGAGGTCAAGATGCAGAGCTAGGGAGGGTAAGGACTTCTATATATACTGTGGCTGGGTGGTCTGTGCACAAGTTCCCACACTAGGGACTGGAGTAACTGTGGGGCTGGAGTAACAATAGAACAATAAGGAACCAGGGTAGCTGTCAAAGACCAGGGTATGTAGAACAATAGAGCTAGAACAATAAGACAATAGAACAATAGAAACTGGAACAATAGAACAATAGAAACTGGGGGAATCCCTGGGGAATCCCTAACAATAGACAGAAGACAATAGACGAAAGACAATAGGACAATAAGAACTGGGGGAATCCCTGGGGAATCCGTAACAATGGAAGGAGAACAATAGAACAATAGCCTAGGTTGATCTGGAACCGCTCCAGATTGAGTCTAGGGTTTGGGTCTGGACTATTGATAAATAAGGCAGGATGTCACGTGACCCGGGTTAGGGTTAGGTCCGGTAACACTCCTAGCCGGAAAATAAGCGCTCTAGATAGGTGCCTAAGGCTGTAAACTTGTGACATTGTTGGAAAAATCCGGTCTCTGTTGGACTATCCATGTCATTACCCCCCTCCTAAAATTCATCGCCTCGATGAACTAAGACCAGGGACTCTACCATCTGCCCACTCGAGGTCAGATGCAATAGCTTCTGTGATGGTCTCCAACGGTTTCCAAGGAATGGAGTCAAGAGTGCTTTGGGCAATTTCTGAGGTGCGTTGGTATGTCTGGCGTGGAACTCTGCAATGCTCTCTTTTGCATTGGTCAGATTTACTGCAGGTTCCCACGTTACATCGCCTTCTCCATAGCCTTTCCATTTGACTAGGTACAGCATTTGCTTCCGATAGATCCGACTGTCTAGGATCTTCTCGACTTCATAGACTTGTTGATCATCTACTATGATCGGTGCTGGTGGTTCTGGTATGAGGCCGTTTACTTCGTTTCCTCGATACGGAGATAGCCGTTCGACGTTGATGTTGTCGTGAATACGATATCCGGATTTGAGTTTGATCCATATGTATGTTCACCGGTCTTCTGAAGAACTGTGAAGGGACCAAGCTGTCTAGGCCCTAGCTTGTCAAACTGCTGATGTACTTTGACGTTCTTGGAAGACAACCACACGAGGTCCCCTTCCTTGAAGACTGGAGTAGCTCTACGGGTGTATCCGGAAGCTTCGGCCATCTTTTCCTTAGAGAGACGCGAGGCAGCTTCGGCTTCTGCCCAACCTGTCTGAGCTTTTCTAGGCGTGCGTCTAGATTTGGCGTACGACTTTGACGACCAATGGGAATGGTAAAGTCCGGTAGATACCCGTACATGACTTCAAACGGAGAATGCTGAGTAGATGAGTTAACCCGGGAGTTGATGGCGAATTCAGCCACTGGGATGTATTCTGCCCAATCATCTTGTCGTTGGTCAACAAAGAGTCGTAGAATCTTTTCTACCTCTTGATTTGTTCTTTCCGTTTGACCATTGGCCTGAGGGTGGTAGGCGGTAGTCATGGCGCCAGTAATGCCTAGCCGTTTGTACAACGCTTGCATGACACGAGCTGCAAACTGGGGTCCTCTATCGGATATAAACTGTCGGGGAATGCCGTGGAGCCTGAACACCTCTCTGATGTGAAGGTCGGCTATACCGTCTGCTGTGACCGTAGACTGAGTTGGAATTACATGTGTTTGCTTGCTGTACAAGTCTGTGTACACGGCAATCATGTCAAAACCTTTACTGCATGGGAGTGGTCCGACTAAGTCTACACCAACCACCTGCCAAGGTCCGTCTGGTACTTCGATAGGCTGTATTGGGGCAACCGGGTGCTGTGCTGATTTGGTTCGCTGACACTTGTCACATCCGAGGATGTATTGTTCTACGAATGATGCCATACGAGGCCACCAATAGTGCCGTGTTACTAGTTCCAGGGTTGCGTGTTTGCCAGGATGTCCTGCTGGTAGTGCATCGTGGCATCGACGTACAATCTCCTTTCGGACTTCTTGATCTTTAGGAATGTACAGCTTTCCTTTGTAGTACACCAGTTCGCTGTCTTCTTCCCACTCTAGTCCACCATCTGTCAACTTCCGGGGTCCGTCCTTCTTTAGCTTGGCTAATCCCTGAACCACCTCTGCTTCTCGAAGGCTGATGTCTCTGATTCGAGCTTTCATGGGTCTGTTTCTAGAGTACTTGAGGTAGCTATGGTTTGGAAGTATTTGGGTTTCAGCACAACTTGTTCTTTGTTGTCTGATGCATCTAGCACTTCCAAGGCTCTAACTCTGGACAGCGGGTCAACTTGAGTAAGGGTCTTTCCGGGTTTGTGGGTCAACACGAAATCAAACCGGCTAAGGTATAAGGACCACCGAGCTTGTCGTCTAGACAGGTCCTGAGCGGTACACCAGTACTGCAGATTCTGATGATCTGTGATAATCCCAAAGGGCGCTGATACACCCGGAAATCGGCTAGGCGCGGAGACCCGGCAGCAGCCCGCCATTTGTGCGGCCCGCGTCATCCTGAGCGGCAAGTCCCTCAACTTTCCCAGCGTCACAAGCACGAGGAGTCCGCCTAGGTCACGAGGAGTCCGCCGAGGATCCAAGGACTTGACAAGGAGCAATGCGCCGGAAACATCCGAGGCCGAGGAATCGCACCGAACTCTGATACACAGACACGCCCCTTTTGCATCGGAGCATGGGCCGGCCAGCCACCAAGTGTTTCGGACACGGGTCGGACCAACGGTAGAAGAAACTTGACGCGCAAACCCCGTTTCAGGAAGACTCCTATCACGCCACGCTGTGCAATTCTTGGACGGCGCCTCATCACCTGCTCGCAACGGTTGGCGCCTCTTCAGCGCAAGTGCGCGCGCCGCTACTCTGCGTCGACCAACGCTGTGTTCCGCCGGGCGTCGACTCGCTGGGCATTTTTGCCTCCGCAGGCGGAAGTATTCTGCTACCCCGTTTCCTCGCTCTTGCGTTTGGGTTTAGGCCATAGAAGGAAAGGTTTAGGAGAGGGTCTTTAGGATATATATAAAGGTGTTGTTTGTACTGCGCAGAGAATCAATCAATCCACACCCCAGTTCCCAGAGTACACTTTACACTTTGCGTTCGCGTCGAGGGAGTCTCTTCGCGTCCCTAGCTGTAGCCTCTCCTGCGTTGCCTCATTGCGATCTCTTCCACGTTTATGCCCGCGGCGTCCAACAACGACAACCCGCCTCGAGTCTGCCGCTGCTGTCCCACTGTTCCCCATTCACCCACCGGCCGTTGCCCTTTCAGCCCGCGCCCGCGCGAGATTCAACGCCGTTATCCCACCATCCCCGCGCCCACGCCGCCGCCCGAGCCCTCAGCAGCGCCTACGGTCTCCCCTGAGAGATCGACTCCTAAATCACCCTCGCCAGCGTTGTCCGTCGCCTCTGTCGCGGACTGGCTCGATAACTGCTCCTATTGCGACACTCAGAGCGACCATCCAATTCCCCTACGTACAGGACCTTTCGTCCCGCTCAACTGCGATCGCCCGCGTGCGCCGCACCCAGATTGCTGGCTATCTCCAGACTTTGAAGGCGAGGGTCACGAGTGCGAACTAGTGCAGTTCAATCTTACCAGCTCTACCAACGTCGTCGTTGGCCACGCGTTCGCTTGTAATACGCATCGCCGCTCGGGAGGTGTGGTTCTACACTACCGCCCCCGCGCGCAGTCTGCCGAGTCCAATTAACGGCGGTTTCACATAGCCTTCCGCTGCGACCCGCGCGCTATTACTTTACCTTTCTCTCACGTTTCCTTTCGGCTTCGTTATACTGCGTTTGCTTTTTAACTGCGTTATTTTACTGCGTTACTGCGTTGCGTTTCATCTTCACTGCGTCGAGCTTACTGCGTTCACTTTCACTGCGCCCGCGTTTTACAGCGACTATTTCACCTTCACCAGCGACCGCGTTTTGTGTTCGAGATT